>JBBMOI010000008.1:11705000-11815000 GCA_038088405.1 Porites divaricata | reverse complement strand
CAACTGTTCCCTCTGTTAAATTTGAAAATTCTTCTGCGACGTTAAAAAAAACTGCCTTTGATTGATGACATCAGCTTGGTTTCATTCTGAAATGATACAAAATTGGTATTATCAGAATTATACAGCGTAGTTGCTAGATATTAAGTGCAGAATCATTAAACTAACCTGGATGAGGCCAATAATTTGCACGATGACAGGAAACTAAAACGAAATGGACGGCGATTGTCATTAATTTTAATTGTAATCGGGTTAACCGGTGGCTGGCCGGCCAGGCCCCGACCACATATCCCGATTTCTATTAAAAACTGGAGATTTTTTTTATTCATTTTCAAAAAGAAATGTTCGCAGAGGCTTGCTAGCACGAGAATAACACGATTTGAACATGAGAAGCTGAGGGTGTTTTTTACAAAGGTCACCCTCTAGCTAGCGAAAGAGACACATGAACAAGCAACTGAAAAATGACCTCTTTATAAGGCAGTTAGATAGAAGGAAGTCCAACTTAAATATATGCGGGTCATTTTAACATATTCTGTGGCCTTTTAGTTCCTAGATAATTTTTAAGTACAAAAATGGTATTATTTGTCATATCTGCGTTTATGACACTGCCCGTTCACAACGCCAAAAACCAAAAACAACCGTGAAATAAAAATAAGATTTAGATATCAGATATCAGAGTTGCCCAAATTTAGAATTGCTTCCAAACTGCACGTATCATCACGCTGAATTTACTCCGTTCCGGGTTCCACTTTAAAAACTGGCGTTTCATTTCATCGCAGCAGTGCGGAACTTCGTTATGAATAGAGTTACTCAGTGTAATTGTTGACAGCGTAGATTTAAGCCATAATTAACTGAAAAATAGAAATAGCAAACGATTTACAGTGGAACCTCCGTGTAATGAACGGCCAAAGCGAAAGCGGGGTTTCGTTATATATCGAGGTTCCTTTTGATATATTTCACTTTTACTGAAAAGCAGAGTACCGTTTATTATACCGAGGACTTCGTTAGAACAACTTAGAATTGCTTCCAAACTGCACGTATCATTACGCTGGATTTACTCCGTTTCGGGATCCACTTCAATAACTGACGTTTTCACTTTGGCCCATCGCAGCAGTGCGGACCATTGTCATGTCATTGTCATGAGTAGATCTAGAGTTACTCAGTGTTGACAGTGTACTTATATAAGCCATAATTAAGTTGAAAAATAGAAAAAATGAACGATTTACAGTGGAACCTCCATATATATAACGTACCAAGGTTCCTTTTCATATATTTCACTATTACTAAGAAGAAGGGTACCATTCGTTATACCGAGGACTTTGTCACGTAGAGGTTCGCTATATCGATGTTCCACTGTAATTTCTTTCGTAAAATCATTAATAATTATTAAAATTATTACTAGACTGCAAGACAGTCGGGTTTTTTTTTCTCAAAATCAGTAAAGAAATCGGTAAAGCGTGGCGTATGTCTCTTACGCGCGAGAAGCTCGCGAGCCTCACACGCCCGTAGTGTCTCTCCCCAGTCTCGCTCTCTGTTTTCAGCCTCGTTCCAGACCTTTTGTATGACTGCTCTCGCGTACTTGAATACGCAATAATACGGACTGTTTTGTAGTCTAAATTATGACTAATCAAAAGGTAAAATCGACTAAATACCGATACCGCATATTTTCATTACATTTATAAACAGTTCCGCATACTTATGGTTGCTTCCATCTAGCCGCGGAGTTTAATTATCTTAGGCATTTATGCACAAAGATGTCTATCTTTGTTTTTGGTAGTTCGCAAATTTTTCGCAAATTTTCAATGGAAAGTAAACTTCATTCGTTCAACCTTTTGGACCTTTTGGTAGGTGTATGCAAAACGAAAAGCATGCAGCGAGGTGTCAGCCCTAATAGAGTCCTAAGAGTGAATAGCAATTCTCTTACCTTAAACTGGTTTTCTAATAGGCCATTTCCATGATAACGTCATTATTACTACAACCAGGTGGAAGACTTTGCGTTACCCCCTAAAATCCTCGACGCCTGCTCCCTCGGTGCATATGAAACCAAGATAGCCGCCAGTAACGCATAGCCTGCGTAGCAAGGGTTTCCAGTCGAGTTATGTCGTAAATCCTTCATTAAGCCCCCCCCCCCCCCCCTTCAGGGGAAGAAAGTTAATAACCCCCCTCCCCTCCCCTATTTGCTCTTCACTAATAAATGACAGACTGTACTTTCTCGACGAACTCGCGCGGAAACGCTTGCTAGGCAGGCTAGTAACGCAAAGCGCTCGATCTCGACGGTCTTACAGAAAAATAGGGGATTGTGAACCGTCTACAACTACTACTACTACTTGAATACATTTAGTTTTCCCTTTCGTATTAAATTTGTTAATTCCAAAGCGTTATATAACAAATTTAACGTTCTAACTTGTACAAAACAGGAAAATCGTAAAGGGTTCTGGTAGTAGTGGTAGTGGTAGTCAAAACACGTCGTCACGCATATCGCCTATTTTCCGCTCAAGTGTCAGAAGTGTGGGCCAGTCTTACCAATTTACCAAATCCTTTCTTTTGACCTTACAAGCCGTTTTTCTTTCGAGCCCGGCATCTAAACTGATTTTCTTGCGATAATGTTCGCCTCCTTTGCCCTCTTCATAAAAAATTGCCACACAGTCAATGATGACTTCGCCGTCTTCAACCTGAGCGACCTCAGCCATTGTGAGAAAACGGTTAAGACATCGAATTACCGGCACACATACACTGATTGAAAAGGCTGGTAAGGTAACTTGAGGCAACTCATTGTCATTGGATGCAACAACAATGTTATTGTATATTGACCAATATTATCGACCACTAACTGTCACAAAATGACCCACAAATGGTGTAATCATTTACTATTATGCATAAAGACTTCTACATATTAACTTTTATTGACCTTTATGTCTTACTGTGTTTTGTTTTGCGTATTGGATCGAAAGGAAAAAAAAATACCGTGAACAATCATATTTCCCCGAATACCGTCAGCCAAAATGATGAAATACCGCATACCGCAAGGCCTGATGATACCGCAATACCTCACGTTAAAATCAAAATTACCGAAATACCGCATGAAAAAAAGCCCAATACCGCAATACCGTTAACCCCCATGTCCCCCTCCGCAGTGGCTGGAAGCGATGATAGGCGGCATTATTTGCAGTTAACACCACAGTCATCAATTGAAACTTTGACATGACCCGCAATAATCTGTTGTACTTACCTAGGACGGGCAAATTCCATTGGTGAAGAACACATCATCTATTGCTGCATCTCCACGAAAGCTGCTTCCTCTTATGCCCACGAATTTGATCTAAAAAAAAAAAAGAAACAGAACAGAACAAAACAAAAAAATAAAAGCCTGAAAAACATCCTAGAACGTATGGAAATGTTCACAATTATAACATATTAGATGGCTCTACAGTGCTATAAACCAGGAATATTTAAGGGGAAGACCTTCAATAATGATGTGAAGAACTGCGGTTATTTACACTTTTCCTTGATTTTCAGTTGTCGTCCACAAATCTAAAGCTCTCTATTGTACTCTGCATCATCTACCTGATTACGGAGAGGAGGTTTAGTGCAGGATGAAAGTACCATAAAATGTTTTTATTACTAGACTAGTGAGACAAAGAGTCTTGCATAGGCCGATATGCTCAGCTCTTAGTAATGGGCCCCTAATGTACAAGGGCAGATTAGTAGGAGCCTCCGTATGTCCTATAACCTTGAGTCAACCCTTTCTCGTTAAAATCTATTTTTAGATCTACTGATTTCCAGCGAAAATACTGTTTCCTCAGACGTCCGCACAAAACCACAAAAGAAAAAAATGGCGTCCGAGTGAAAAAGCTTTTTTTCTTAATTTGTTCTTTCCTTTGTCCTCCGTTCTTCTCTTACAACCGAGGGTTAGCCTGCGTGCAAACGATAACTAAACTCTGATTAGTACCGTCTGCAACGCAGCGCAGAGATCCTTGTTCTGGACCCCCCAACGGACTCAACGAATTACCGGAAGTGCGTTTTGAATTTCCCTTCAAACTGATTTGCGATCATGACAAACAAAACAAAGGCCTTTTTAACTGGCCAATCGTGGCGCGTACTCAAATCTGGGTACACAGCTGGAAGTCCAGAATAGGGATTTTGGCGTTGTTTCGCAGACGGAGTTAACCAGAGTTTAATTTCGTCTGCGTGCAGGCTACCGAGGGTTGACTCCAAAGGCTTTTATGGAAGATGAAGGCTCCTACTAATCGGCTTCTGAATGTATACAGTGAGGCCAGTCCATCGTTTCCCTCAAAGGTATCTTACTGCTCCACAATAATATGAATTTTTTTTAAGTCTTCTACTTTTTTAATTCCAACCCCTTGTAGATATAGACGACACTTATTATTGAAGTTCAACTGTGTCTCCCAAAACATATGCATCGGTGCATTAATATTTTTCAATGTAAGCTATTCACTTAGTTTCCTCTCTCCCTTTTTGATGCCCAGAGTCTGTTAGTATATACTCACCCTGTATTGCGACGCTGAAGCTTTAACCTGAACTCTGGCCAAAATCCATTGGTTTCCTTGATCACTCCTTTTCTCAAAAAGGACCGTGTCATCATCGCCGGCAAGGAATGACTGAATCACTTTAAGTGTACCCATGTGCTCTCCATACATATGGTAATAAAACTGAAGGCAACGCCCATATGTTGTTCTGGGGTATAGTTTACTTCGTAGTATGGCAGTGTCACCCTTAATGCGTGGACTTGAGTTTCGATGTACATAAAATAACCTAGCAAGAGTCACATGTCACAATATTGTCACGTGTTTCGACATGTGACTTGGAGGGATTTAAAAAACATAATGTTTATTACTTTTAAAATACTCTGTGAACGGTTTGAACCCAGGAATCATTTCATAAGTAGGTTGAGTTTGATCGTCCGGGTGAACGTAGACCTGAATAGAACTGTTGTTGTTGACAGTGACTGACGTTTCGACAACCTGTGCGGTAGTTGTAAAGATTGAAAAGACGCCAACCAAAATTTAGTTTTGGCAACGTTAACACCCCAAATTTGCCATAGCATGCAGTGCTGCCTGTTACCGCGGGTTCAAGTAATGTGCGCGTGGAAGTCGTTCAGAGACGGAGTTCGTTTTCAATATCAAGATCAATGAATCTGGTAAACTTGTGTGGATAGAAAACAGCATTTTATTTTCAATTTATCTGGATGGATCCAAGAAAGGTAGAAAAGTACCACTGTCCTCGCCAGTTGTGTTGATACTCACCGAAGCGCCGGGTTGTGTGGTCCGTATCTGGCCCAGTTCTGCTGCTCGGTGTGCTACCCATTCTTTGCGTCCAATCAAAATCGTCACCATCGACATTAGTAAATCCACATAAGTCAGCGGTCTCAAAGGTGCAGTCATCAGGGCCTAAATAAAGTATTAGGATGGAATAGAAGTTAATTGACTTGGTCCGGTATGTTACAGGGCTATGCTCTGACAGTTCCCAAAGGACCATGGAACCTTACTTTTCCTTTTGAGTGACCAGGAAATCTTGGGTCTTTCTTGTTGTTGTTGTTGTTGTTGTTGTTGTTGTTGTTGGCAGAACGCACGAAAAGCTTGTAAGTCACTCACCTTCGGCTCGTGATTTACAAGCCGGAGCTTTTTTTGTGTTCTCCCAACATCCCGCGTGGGTTATCACGCCGGTAAACCCAGGCTTAAATGTGTCATGAATAATCAAAAGCGTTCATACGCTTGATTTTCTTTGTGTTACCACTGCTCATTCAGGGTAAAACAGTTAAATGATATAAAGTACGTACAACACATTCGTACCATCAGGGGGTGGCAGGGGGGGAGAAGTCGGATCAGGTCGTCTTGTAGTGCTGCCTGTAAACAAGGTATAGGAAAGGAATTATACATGATTATAAAAAAAAACGTTGTATATTAAGTACATTACTCTTCCTCAAGCTAAAAACATGCCAATAAACGAGACATGTACAGCTATCGGCTGGAACTCAGTTACTTCTAAATTTCAATCTAATAGGAATCTCGCACCATGCAAGGTAAAAGAGAGCTTTAGATTCGACGACGAGAACAACTACGAGTACGAGATTTGACTTAACTCTTGGGTGATCATTTTATTGACTCTCATAACTTATCTCTTTATAGCGCATGGATAGTTGTAAGGAGAAGATTGATCTTGGACACTATTGGGACTTAAAGGGTTAAGCTCACCCTTGTTATATGTTCTTGCACTTCCGTCACAACCCCATTTATCTTTCTTCAAATAATTGGACTTCAGATGATTGTATTGTAAGCATTTGTCCTTAAGGTTTTTTCCCTTATTCTAAAAACTAACTGAAATAGATACTCCAGAAAGCGTCATTGTACTTTTGATTCACCAGAAAAGTTAGCACTGTTATCTTTCTTTCTTTCTTTTTTTTTTGTAATAGTCGTTTATTTACGCAACGTATGTTACCGTTACAAATTTTAAAACAAAAAGAAAGTATATATTAACAATATTACAGATTGAACCAAAAATTACATAAAAACGAAAAGCAATAATACAGCAGTTGTAAAAATTCACACAATAGCATTAGACCTGTTAATTAACAGATTTTTCCGGTAAGTTGAAATCTTACTAACTAATTGAAGGAGGGGTTTTCTCGAAATCATACCTCCGGACAACTGATTTTAGCCTTAAATTCATCCAAAGATAAATCTTTAGTTGCTAACTTATTTATGTACAAGTAAACAAAAGAGTAAAATCGAGCTTTTTGACAATTTCCGATCAGCTTTGATTCTTTCTACCATTATTAAGACTAAAGATTAATTAATTCACTTGAGGATGACGCAAAGGGGGTTGCAATTTCGACGTTGAACCGTTTGATTACTTCTGAAAAAACCACTTGGTCCAGTGGCAGTTACAAAAAGTGTGGATTTATGAATCATTTTGTTTGCAGCATGGACAGGGCGCATTTTATGCACTGCTATCTTTATAAAGGAGATTTAAGCCCTCTCCCGATTAGCCTCCCCGCAGACGTCCTGTGGGGTTTGTTCGTCACGCATTCATTTCTCCTCCACGGGGACGAACAAACCCCACAGGACGTCTGCGGGGAGACTATCTCCCGATCGCAAAATGATAAAACTTGTAACATTTGATAACTCGTTTCCGCAACAAAGACATTCTCACTAAAACTTAAAGTAGAGTGATAATGGCTATCACGTTTTCCCTTCAAAATGACGCTGGTTCCCGCTCGAGCAATACTCATTATTGAGAAAATCTCGTTCTCGTATCCTTCTCGTTTTAGAATCTAAAGATCTCTAATACAGATTTCGTGATCCCGGATATTTTTGCTTTGGAATCCGGAACCCATTTTCTTACCCTCCCTCACATACATAGGGAGAGCAATACAACCGCCAAATACCTGTAGCCAAATACTTATGCAGTAAGTTTTATTTATTATTAACTTCGTCGTTTATTATCATTGTCATCTCTTTAAATCTTCACAGGTAGAAACAATTAAGTGGTCGCCATTAAAATTAACCCCTTTTTTTCTTTTCTTTTCTTATTTTTCTTATTTTTTTTTTTGTTTTCAGTATTTCACAATTTTGCTGTTTGACATTGTTGGGAGCTAACATGTGTTTTCTGTACTTACATGTGTTTTCTGTACTTACATGTCTTAGGACATGATTTAATATTGTCTTTATCAATGAAAACGAGAATATAAATTAGACAATCAGTCACACAGTCAGGCCCGCAAAGTATTAGTGGAAATAAGTACGGGTTTAAAAGTTTTGATGTTAATAGGCCATTTGCACGATGGCGTCTTTTTACTACTAAGATCAGAATTCACTTCGTTTGTTCTTTCGTGTCTAAATTTGGTAATTCCAGTGAAGTTTCAATAACAAAAGTCGTATAATTTGTAGAAGAAAGCAAAACCCTCAAGGATTCTGTCTTAGTAGTAAAATGACGCCATTGTGCAAATAGACCATTCCAAAACTCCAAACCATTCGCTGTATGAATCAGTATAAATGCAAAAACAGATCATTAGCAAAGGGCTTCAATTCACGGGTATTAAGATAACTTTAAAGTTATCGCGAAAGGATTTGTATTTACGCGGCTTTCTTATTTCTTACCGTTACACCGATACAACAAGTCCGCTTGCGTAACGTCCTTGGGGCTTAGTCCTATCCGCTGACCAAGCTGAATTACAGACGAGTTCTTGGCTTTGATTGTTGTGGAGCCATTGATACCAAACGCCGTGGGAGAATAGTGCATGACGGATATGTAGTCATACGGGGATCCCCAATGAATCAATTTGCGACACGTTGTACTTCCGAAAGTTATGTGCTTTTCCTGTTGAGATAAATAGGTAAATAATTTAACTGATTAATAACTTATATTATTATTATATTGTTACTAAAAGATATAAAAAAAGAGAAAGATAATAATAATAATAATAGTATTAATAATGATGGTGATGACGATGATGACGGTGGTGGTGATGACGACGATGATGATGAGGAGGAGGAGAAGGAGGAAGAGGATGGTAATGATGATGACGATGATGGTGACGACAACGATGACGATGATGATGATAATGGTGGTGATTCCTACAGAACTTCCCTTTTAACATTGAATCAGATTCTTTGACTTACCTTCTTTTATATTTTCCCATATTATTTCCACATGTTCCTCTCTATCAGGTCTACTCTGTTCATGCGAAAATCCCATAGCGTGACCTGCATACAAAATAATACCAAATAAATGATGAAATAACAAATACGATAACATTCATGAAAAATGATTGAAAAAATACTTCTGAGTCGACTCCCCTACTGTGTTCATCATTTAGCAAAAGGGAGCAGATTGTACATACGCGAATAGCATTGTTTTGTTCCGAAGATTAAGAGTTCGGTTTGTTTCATCTTACAGAAATAAGAATAAGTTACTTCATAATGTTGCTTCAAGATTGAACTTGAGCCATATCTGTGCTTTCTTTAAAACCTACTGAATATTATCCCAATGATGGATCTACTGAAGAAAGGATAACCCACGCCTGACCACCTTAGTGGTAGGCAAAACAGTAAAGGCTGCAGAGTAGATAAAAGATAGGAGACAACTTTCCCCCATTTTTGTCGCACCAGGATGAGCATAGCCTCACCTACTTGAAGATCCCAGATGATGGGGTACTCCTAACCGGGGAGTGGGGTACCTTTTTAAGGCTTTAAGTATATGAAAGGGTAAAGGTTTGACTAGTTGAAGAATGTGAAAGGGTAAGGAAATCAGTCATTGCGGTCTGTGAAATGACTTAAAAGGCGCATTTGTGGCTGTGGAGAAAAAAAACTTGCTAGCTTAGTGATTATGTGAAAGGTATACGGAAGTGGTACGTTTTCTAAAAGACATATAAATTCCTTACTTAGTAGAGCCTCCCCACACAAAATTTTGCTGAGTACACCACCTGCAGCTCGAATACTGAATCCACCGCTGGATGCATCAAGATCTGCCTCGTTCCTAGGCTACTCAAGTGTTATGGAGTATCGGGCAATGGATCACAGGAAAGTTAAGGTTAGCATTAGATGACATCGACTGAAACCAGATTGTTTCTTTCAGTAAAATTACATGAAGAACGACTTAAGTCCAACTTTACTGTGTAATATAAAAGTGAAATAGAAAAACTCCACTGTTATGCTTTGAACCCGGGTCACTTGCTTTATAGCCTACATCCATATCCACTACACCATCGAGGACTAGCTGCCAAATCCAGTAATTTTTAAAATATACAGTCATGTTCTTATATATGCCGTACCCCATTACAATATTTGAAAGCTAACCGTTTTCAGTTCAGTGCTTAACCCTAATCACTGTAGATCAGTGCTTAACTCTCTACTGTGTTCTCTCCATAACTGGAGCTCTGTAGTGTTGGTTTCTTCAGCTATTATAGCCTCATTCGTTCCATTATGGAAATAATGAGTTGTGTAAAATTCATAAGGTGTCCAATCCGGCTTCAGTCGATGTTATCTAACGCTAACCGAAAGTAAGCGTTAATGCAAAGGACGCTGGGAAGGGTGAGTAGTGACCGAATCGCTCCAGTAGCTGTCGAATTTCTCTCGAATCCGCTAAAACGCGCGCAAGGGGACGAGGCAGCATCACGATGTTATTAAAAAAACTTCACGAATTTAGATAGGCTCGGCATTAAAAGCAATCTCGTACCCAGTGTCTTCTTGCTCTCTGGGTGCCAGATTGCATTGATAAAAGAAACTTTAAAAAAATGAAAACTAAAATTCAGAGTAAAAAAAGTCAGAAAAAAAATGTCGAGTGGCAGCGCTTTAATGGCATGTGCTATATTCCTTACCAATCTCGTGGACGACTGTTCCTTGAGACCAGCAACCGCTGGCCAGTGAAATTTGCTGCATTCCACCTTGCCGTCCTACCCATGACCAGCACCTTGCAATGATATAAACAACATTACTGGAAGTAGGGCGCTAAGTCGAGCAATAAGATAATTTACGAAATAAAGTACATATTCAATAGTATAAGTATAGTATTCAATATTAAAAATAACCGTCATGACAACTCAGGAGTCATTTTAACACCGCTCATAACAAATTTTCGTCCCTGCATGAAATCGTGATCATGATAACGATAACAACATTGCTAACAATAACAGCAGCGATAACGATGATGATAACGATAACAATAGTAGAGATTTTATAAAGATAGGCTACATGAAATTACAAATTACGACAACGACAAAGAATTAAATTGATGATTTTTGAGGAGCCATGTTCAAGGGAAACTTCAAAGTAAAGGAAGAGAAGTCATTTACCCTTCGCCTTTGAAAAACTCGATGTAGTTTTCCTCGGTTGTTCTCCTTACAAACGTTAAACACGAGCTCTGCTCCCACTCCTTCATGGCACTCAAAATAACACTTTTAGCCGCGGGGGTCCCATCTAAAACATACATGCATTAGTTGGAAGTGGCAACACGTCTAGCCTCTTAGGCCTTCTCAGGGTTTCATCACGCCTTCCTCTGAGGAATGCGTGATGACCCAAAAGAACGTGTGATTGAGAGGCTGCAAAGAGTGAAGACTCAAGAATCGATTAGAAAACGACAACCTAAGAACTAAAACCCAACAACGAAGACACCCCTCAGAATCACTTATAAATAGCTAGGAATGGGTATCTCGACAAGAGATGTGTAAGAAACAACAAGATCTTCAGTTATCAATGAAATTGACCAGGGTCAATGAAAACGGCTCGAAATGTCTCGGAACTGCTTGAAATGTGCTTGAACTTCGACCAGGATTCTGGGCTCCTGCTTTCTTACAGTAGTATCCTAATAGTATAATAGTATATAATAGTAATAGTGTTTCCTTAATACATAGCACTGAAAAAGGTTCTTTTTGTGCGCATGTGTCAAAACAAGCTGCGAACACTCCCAAAAGCTTTTTTTTCTCTCGTTGTTCAGCTCACCTAATTCACTTGAGATATCGTAAGGGACGACACGCGTGTTCCACAGAAGGTTCTGATATTTAGTTATTCCTCGAGCCCCCAAAACTGGAGCTGTAGGATCTCCAAACATCTCAAGTGCAATCTCTTGCTTAAATGACAGTCTGATATCGCCTTCATGGAGCGATTCCTCTTCATTTCCTTCATAAAAAAAATAATAATAAAAATAATTTTTAATAATAATAATTTTATAGATAACAATGCTTACCATTAAAGTCCTGTTTACAATTAACATTTTCTTTAGAATAAAAAGCACTTAGATTTAATAACAAAAATAACCATTTCATTTTCGCCTTTATCCAACACAGTCTTGGATTCCCAGTCTGGATCCCACGCCGTGGATTCGGGATTTTAGGTACTGGATTACAGATCCTTTGCCAGTGGAACTTGGATTCCGGATTACTTGAGCTGTATGCAGGATTCAAAGCCTAGGATTCCGGATGCCACAAGCCAAGCAAAAATTTCTGAATTCCGGATTCCTCACATTGTGACGAGATATAAACAGAAAAACAGTGGCTGATCCAAGGGAGGGCCTATGCCCTCCGTTCTTTTTAGACTAAACTGACGCCCGAAGGGCCGAAAAAAATTTGTTTGGAGACTGCCCCCCCCCTCCCCCCCCAACCCCTTATCTCAAGGTTTGGAACTAGGATAAATAAGGGTTCCATACTAGAGACTTTCCAAGCTTATGAAGATTTTTAAATGATCCCGAAAGTCAGATGTGATTGTTGAATGGCCTTTTGCTTTTACTGAAATGAGACCACTTTTTTCCTGTCGTCGTCATATCTTGATATTTTCGCTATTTTCGTTATTTTTTTTAAGCTAATTTCGTAAGAGAGAAATTAAAGATTGCAACAGAAACAAATTTTAACAAAATTAGAGCGGAAGGTATGGTCTGATTTGAAGCAACCAAGTCAAGTGAGTAGTTCAGTGTGAATACTAAGGCGGTATGTACAAAACATAACCAACTACAGTTTGTTGAAAGACGAAGCTAAATGAAATATGGGGACACCGAATCTGTACATACCTTCCTCAGGATACTGAACTGTCGAACTGACAAAAGTGAGAAGGAAGTAAAAAAGAAACGAAGAGTGAGCCATTCTTGATCTTCTCGTGATGTGGGAACGAAATGAACATCCAGGCAAACTGATTGCGCAGGATTATTAAGACGTTAAAACCTGCTTCAATATTTAAGTTGTACCTGTCACTGAGCTTTTATAGGGACCTTTTGTTGCATTGCTTTTATTTCTAAATAAATTAGGGTTGATTTGTATTTGATTTCCAAAACCAATCGAGACTCTTGGGAATAATTAGTCCATATCTTGTCACGAAGTTTTGTTTGAATTTGATCAAATTTACAGAAACAATGCAGATTGGAATTTAAAAGATTTTTATCAGTGGTTGTTTGTCCTTTGCTGGATGGTTTTACGGTGATACGTTTTATTTTTTCATTTGCATTTGTGGGGTGGGAGGCAATTCTTTCATCAAACACCCAATACGATGTTGAAATAAGCTTCTCAGGTCCTGGGGGATGACCGTCATACACATCTCTGATGGTAGCCAAGTCCGCCTCTTCTTCATCTCGTTGATAGCCATAGGTTATAAAATAAATGGAATCCCACAATGTAGATGGATAGGAGATGGGAGCGTCATCGATAAGGACTTCAAAGCGTAATTTATACGGTGGTTGTGTCCCTGTTTGGTCTGAATTGACAAACCAAATCAATTGTTTATGATAGTACATCATCTCTGCGCCTTGTTGTCTATTCACATATTTTCCTGTATAGACAGACCAATTTCAGTGGTTGGATTTCTCTCTAAATCAGGGAACCCTAATAGCTTGACCTTTTTTAGGATGTTAACTTTAATTAAAAGCGTTTATTCACCATGATGTTTACAAGTGTCTTTCACTCAATTCTCATTTATGGAATAATAGTTATCCAGATGGCCAGGTGTTGGCCATCCCTGATTCAGATTTCTCTCTGAATCATGGAACCCTAATAGCTTGACCTTTTTTAGGATGTTCCCATAATGTTTACAAGTGTCTTTCACTCAATTCTCATTAATGGAATAATAGTTATCCAGATGGCCAGGTGTTGGCCATGTTTTATAGAAAATAAAAGAAAAGTGATAGTAATAATTAAGGAAACACTAACGTAACAAGAGCAATTATCATGACACAAGAATACTAGCAAGGGAAAGCTATGGCCACAATCCAGTGAGAGAGCCTTAGCGGATTCTGAAACGGGAAAACTACGTGATATCCATCGTATTTCTGCTCCGAAATTTAGCGAGAATGTCAAATTTTAGAAGTTTGATCATTTTGCGATCGGGAAAGGACTAAACCTATTCCAATAAAGATAGCCTCTATAATTTTTTAGGTGAAACTGATAGTACAATGAAGCTTTCCGGGTTGAAAATTTTTAAATCTCGCACTCTTAGTTGCGCTCGTCCTCAAGTCTAAAGCTCTCTAATCTTATTCCCCCCTGAGGTATTCTAAGAATATTTGGGTGGGGATGTGCCGCTGCGACCCTGGAAAGCTCTGGGACCCTCAGCCTATACTATAGCTAGTTCAGCTGAATTTTGCTAACGTAGTACTAGACTTAACTCCCCCAAACCCCCATCCCCATCCTAGAGTAGCTGTTTTCCAGAAACTACTGATCAGAAGCTTACTGAGGTCACCAGCACAGTCCAGCCAAAACAAAAACTGATTTGATTTTTTATTTTAAATATTTTTGAAGAGCAATTCCCAGTTTCCCTGTTCTAGACTAAAATTTTCAACCAATTGATCATTCTCCTGAAACATGATACCCTATTCTAGACCTTAACGCTCTGATTTATATACCCCATCACAGAGCTAGAGTAAAGCGCTTGAAAAACATACCATTCACAGCGGCACATGCCTAAATAGCCCACATATGGCAGCACCCCTCCCGGGGGGGGGGGGGGGGGGTTGCCCTTCCAGTCTAACTTAAAGTTAGCTGAGATAGCGCCCACTTTGAAAAGGTGTCCTAAACTTTCTAAAATTGAACCTAAATCGTAGGATAAAGTAAAAAATAAAATAAAAATCATTCCTTGGCAAAACTGAGATATAAATTCAATCACCTCAAGAAAGTTATATATGCAAACCACGGTTAGTTTAAAGTAGCCAAGCTTTAAGCTGGGTTAACGTTAAATTAAAATTTGGGTTTAAGGAACTTAAACGTCCACTTAACTTATTAAACCCAAGTTTAAGGCAAGATTAATTCGTGTTTAAGAACACTTAAATTTTATTTTTCTTCTTGTGAAATTAACAAGAAAAAATGTATTTAGTTCTTAGATCAGAGCACAACGGGTGGCGTAAAGAAGGTTTCCTCTGCATCCTGGCGTCTTCCCCGAGAAAAGCGGTATCTGTTTAGAAATGTATGAATCAGCTTGTCTCAAGTCCGATGTCTTTCAATGAGAAGCATAATTTTCTTTTTCAGTGTTTGATCTGAATCTAAACGACCTCTAATTAACCAATAATGCGTGGTGTTTAATTATCAGACGATGAGCGAAGCAGAGTACGTAGTGTGCACTTTGCATCAACGTTTTGACGCACACCAATTTACAGCAACGTTGGCGAGCATTTAAGAAAAACTAAGGCATTGAAAATCATTAGTGACCAACCAGTGACCCTTCCGTTCTCATTGAGTGCAACGGGAAATTAGACTGTTGAAACGTTATTCATAGCAGAGAAGAGTAATCCTCTACCCTAATAATATGATGCAACGTACGGTGGCCCAGAAGGGTCACAGAATGATGCAAATTAAAAATGTCGCTGCAAACTAAAAATTTTACTTGCAAATTAAAAATGTTGCTGCAAACTAAAAATTTTACCTGTAAATTAAAAATGTTGCTGCAAATTAAAAATTGTACATGCAAACTAAAAATATTACAAACATGAATGGGCCGACGGCTGTAAGGCCAGGTCACACGGCTCGGACTAGGTGGTGAGCACTTGTTATCACCTGTCAAAAGGCCCTTGGACACCTTATGAAGTTTACACAACGTAGTATTGCTTATCGTTTTGGATTAGCCGGTTAATAATTATATATTAAGCACTGCGTTTTACAGATTAGGGTTAAGCACTGCCTTTACTGATTAGGGTTAAGCACTGTTTCGAAACTGGTTAGGTTCCTTTTTTGCGTTGCGTTTGATGCTATGTGTACTTTAATCTACCTTGTGTAAAATTCATAAGTTGTCCAAGGGCCTTTCGACAGATGTTAACGGCACCGCAGAAAATACGTTTTTGAAGGCGCGATACAGTATTTTGCTGGTCAGCGTCATCGCCTTTTAAAATTAAAAACACAGGCAACTTTGAATTGGTTTTGAACGCGAGCCCGGTAGGCGATAAAAACCCCCAAAACTTAGAGCGAAAACTGAAAACTTAGCTCCTGAACTTCGCCTATCGTTTCTATTATTCGTATTCCACATTTTATCTTGTGCACGGGTTAAACTGAGGTTGCACAGCATGTGAATTTTTTGAAAGTTTCGCGGCGCGATAGTCTTCGTGACACGTTGATCGATGTTGCGCCGATGTTGTGTGCAAAGGCCAAAACAGGCACCTTTCCGAGGGCTGTAGCGGTCCCCTAAGACGCACCAATCTTCAAGTATGCAGAGCTGGTGAGCTGGAGCCGTTTGAAGTGGTTTACCAGCGACACATTGATTCGATACGAAGACAAGATGACCGCCGGTGTTCCTGCCCTTCAACTTGTTGACACACTGCGAAGTTGCACGTTCGTACCATCCCGTGCAAGCTATTTCAAACTCTATATGAAGCGCCAAAGATGTTAAACAACTGGCCAAAGTGAGGAAAAAGCCGAAAAGATTGTGACAAAAAAGCGTAAACAAGAGGGTTTTCCTGACCACAGTTACGGTCATTTCGTTTTATGGTCAGATCATTCCAATCAATAGGAAGATCATTCCAAAAAAAGTCAGTTCCACATATGTTATATCTATTTTCTAAATGTGTAAATGTGATCTGATTTGTTTGATGCTGTACTGAGTGAAGGAAATCTGTCATGAAACCCTAATTCTGGTTTATGTATAAAGGATAAGTATTTCAATGCGTTATTTATCTACTTTTCAGGAAATCCTTTTCTCTGTAATATTGATAATACAAAGTTTGAAAGTTATTTACAAAGTTGTTTTGAAATTCTTTTTGTGTTATCAAACTTTGAAATAATAAAATTATTATCCATTGTTATGAATGCAGTAAACATTATAAGTGAGCATGTAAATATTTCTTATTGACAATATATAAGTTAATGGTCTGGGACAGGATTATTCACATAAATTACCAATAATATAATTTGTTAGTTTTGTGATAACCGAGGGAGTTTTGTTGCAAAAAAAATAAATGCTTCTGTAATTGCCATTAATGCTGTCCACCCATTTGTGCCTAAATTGATGTGAAGCACAGAAGGCTGATGGTCCTCTGGTTATGAATACAGTGGCAACCAAGAGATTTGTATGGAATAACATAAGATGCTAAATTTAGAAGAAAAAAAAAGGAATAAAAGTAAAGGTGGTAAAGAAGCATAGTACATGAACATCTGAAGGAGGAAACAAATGTAAATGTGCATGTGGAACAAACCAATTATACACCAGATCCACAAAAAGCAGTATGTGCAAAAATATCCTCACATAATTAGAAATTTCCTGACATACTGGTTCAAAGATTGGACAAAGAATCACAGAAGTATATTACGAAATTCTGTATAGAACTTTATTGTCCTACACAGTTGTTATAAAATCAAGCTTAAATTATTCAATTATCATTCTCAGGCTTCTGAAGGAGAAAACACACTTTGTCTTATGCATGTGGAACCAACCAAAGTGCCAGAGCCAGAGCTAGAGTCATAAACAGTCGAATAAGAAAAATTATCCTAACATGATTAATAAATTTCCTGACATACTGGTTTAAAGATTAGGCTACTTACATGTATTACAAACACAAGGGACTCTTGACACATTCCATTCGTGTCCCATCAGCAGAGTTCAAACTACTGGATGATCAAAGAGGGCCAGTTTGGTTCCATGCTGTTAAAACACCTGTTACATACCCTCTGTATTTTCTTTATTGCTCAGTATTATTAAGGGAATAACAAAAAAACTACATGTACATATGTTCTGTAACATGTAGTTAAGCATGTATGCTACTTATGTCTTTCCCTTGTTTATATTACCGGTACTAAAAACTGGGATACTGCATTGGCTGAGCTCTGTTTACTGGGCAATTAAGACACAGATGCCATATGGGTGGAAATGGCTATGGGAAATGCCCAAAAGCTGCTTTAATTGTAATAAACAGAATCATGTAACTTGTGTACTAAACAAGTTTATGAAGAGTACTTTCACCACATTGGCTATATAAAAATATTCAGCCCAGTAAAGGTGAGGACACAAAAGGCCAAATAAAAGAACAAGGCCAGGGGAGGAAGTTCAAAAAAGGTTTTGACGTCCTTTCACACTGAAGTTGTAAGGCAGAATGACACATAACTTCGTGTACCCATGTGATCAACAATGCGCTGTATGGGAAGGGGAGGGCAAACAAAGGATTGTCCCCAACCACTCACCCTCTCCTGAATTGATAATAACTTAATCATGTGCAAAGCTCATATTAATTTTATTGATTAACACTACTTCTCAGGTAAAGACATAAAAATTCCATTGGTACACAAATATTTCATTTAAAAGCCACAACTCTAATGGGAAGTCAGTTCATTTAACAGAACCAACATTCCAACAACAAGTTGATGATTCAAGCAAAATCATAAGTTAATATGGACAAAACAAAAAGCATGACTGGAAGTTTACAGAAACAGTAGAAAAAGAAAAGGAATAAAAGTAATATGTTTATTTCTTATATACATCTATTCTCTCTTTTTGAGAATAGATGTATTTTCTACTGCTACTCATAAAGGTGCGGATATGCTCTCCACTTTGCTTTGCATCTCTTTTGCAACCATCTGTAAGGCAAAATAAATATTAAACTAAACTTTAAGTTGATAAATATAGTTAAAGAATAAAAACAAGTTAAAACTGATAAATCACTAACATCTAACAACCTCCTGTACAAGACCATTACCCCAACCCCATTCTATTAAAAGTAAAAGCAAAATTGTTGTATATGCAACATCATTTGCCCTAACCTCATTCTAAAAAAGAACAAACAAGGCATGAACCATCCAGAAGCTTGGAATTGGGAGAGTCATAGTAAATTCTGGGTGTAATTATTGGAAGTACAAGCAGGATGGAAGCACAGTGATAAAGAAATTATCGAATTGTCAAGGTGAAATTGACATTGAACAATAGATATGGACAAGCAATTATTAAATTTTTATACACCTTTTGTTTGCTCCATGAGGAGAAAATGGTTTAATTATTAATAAGCTGATCACAGGACAATGTTGGCATGAATAACAAGCAATTAAAATGGACTAGTTTTTGAATGACTACCGTATGGTCCCCCCCCCCCCCCCCCCCCCTCCTTACCAGGGGAAATAAACACCACTGTTACTACACTTAGAAATAAAAATAGAACCTGGAACCCTAAGCTACTGGCTTGATCATTGAACTGATGTGTGGTCATTGAATCCATGTGTAGTCATTTTTTCGTTCTTAACATGCTCAGTTTATATGTTTACTGAACTCATGTTGTGGTTAATGAACTGTTTGTCTTTATTCAACCATGAGAAAAAGAAGTTGATGGCTAAACCAAAAAGACAGAGGCACGGTATTAAACGAAACTGCAGATTTTTAAAGTTTATCAAAGCTTACAACTAACTTATGACAAAATATCAGGGTTGTTTGTAAGATGATGATGTAAACGGCAGCTGAGCTAATTAAGCTTAGCGCCTTAAATAAAGTTATTGATAAATTCTCAAAAAGTGGCTTACCTCTATCACATATTATGAACGCAATGCTACTCTTAAAAACCTTGCCAGTGTTCAAAATCTTCTGCTTTTCTGGCTCTCCATGGTAGCTTCTGGTACATCTTTCGGAAGGCAATTCAAACTGACTCAACGCAACGCTACACGAAGTTAAGCTTACTTCGCGTCATCTGTATTTACTGGTTCTTTAGCTCGGTTCACGATCTATTAAAGAAAGCTATTCTCAGAAAAGCGAAGACTGCTCGTTAAACTCCACGATGAAACCGACATCAACGTTCATAAATACATGTATAAACGAAGCAGCAAAGGACAAGAAAGATATCGAAAGAACTCAGATACCGCTGACAAGGTGGTGTGACGTCACAAAACGTATTTCTGCGGTGCCGATGTTAACGAGTGCGAACCGGACCAGGTCCTCATCACTCATACTGCGCGCGCAGGACTTTTCATTTTTAATTTGCAGCACAATTTTTAGTTTGCATGTACTATATTTAATTTGCAGGTAATATTCTTAGTTTGCATGTACAATTTTTAATTTGCATGTACTATTTTTAATTCGCAGCAACATTTTTAATTTGCATGTGCGACCCTTCTGGGCCACTGTACAGCCGGTCTCCACCCAAGCAAAGATATTTTTTACACGTCCTACAATGTAAACCCAATTATTATTTAATATCTCAAACCGGCTGTAAATGAAAGTATTTATTACCTGTGTTCTATTATCACTATCATTATGATCATCATCATCATCATCATTATCATCATCACCATCATCATCATTATTACTGTAATTATTATTTTGTTCTTTCACCTTAAAATGATGCTGGGTGTTATTTTGTGTACAATTATTCTCGCTGATTTTAAGTTTGTATCAATAATACTTCACTAGAAGAATTGCAAAAAGCTTAAATGAGAGAACAAAATGTTGATTCCATTTATAATGGCGTTTTTAGATATATTAGAAAACAAAGTGACTGCTCAACATAATGCTTTGCCGAGGTATTAACTATACAATCATACTTTTTTCGAAATGTTTGTTAAATTATTCCACGTTTCTAAAATGTGTAAAAAAAACATAAATAATTATAATAATAATAGACTGACTGCTGAACATAAAAGCTTGGGCGGGGTATTCACTATTATTATTATTATTATTATTATTATTATTATTATTATTATTCATTCATTCAAAATATTTCCCCAATTCTGATTGGCTAGAAGCACACGCATAATTTACCACAACCAGTTATTGATGACCAAATCTGGAATAATTTTGTGTTTACTGAGGAAATGACGTAACAAATGCAGCCTTCTACAGGTTAATAAACCGTTAACCGAGAAGACCTGTGTAATAACCAGCCATGAGTTAATTCAAACACACACTACTTTTTAATTAATACATACAAGGCATCGAGTTACAAGTCATGTGACTAACATGTGACATGGTCGAAGTAACGCCGGACTGTCACGCACAAACTAAGTACATCACTACATTCCTCCCTTCTAGAATTGCACTTATAGATCTAACAGTCCAGTCCAGAACAGTCTTGACCACGCATACAAAAAGAAAATCTAACAAACTGATTTCTAGTAAAGTTCAAAAGTCACTCTTAACACTGATAGTCCTCCAAATATGCAGGTCGAACCCGTCTCCGCACAGGACGTGACTCTTTAGGGCTAAGATTTACAGGTGACTTGAAAGGTGATGTCGACGGAGGCTTAGGGGTGTTTGGGCTGTTAGACTTGGGTGGTGAAGAGGTATCAGGTTCAGAAGTGGAAACAGGGATGGAAATTGCCATGGGTGCAGCCTCTAGTACCTCACTGCCCACTGTATCTAGTGCCGGTTTACTTTCTCGTACTCGAACATGGTCTTGGTGTCGTCTGATGACTGACCCATCGCCCAATTGGATTCGAGCAGACACTGGACCTGTCTTGTACACCACTGTACCTGGCATCCATGTTTTCTTGTAACGGAAATCTTTCACGTACACAGCCTGACCTTCATCCAAGATCCTCTCTTTAGCATGATAATCGTGTGCTGCTTTTTGTTTGGACTGTTTACTCCGGACGCGATCTGCTACGTTTGGGTAAAGCCGATCCAGCTGGGTACGCAGCTTCCTCTTCATTAGTAACTCTGCAGGCGGCACTCCAGTCGTACTGTGAGGGGTTGTTAGATAACTGAGAAGGAATCGAGATAACTTCGTTTGAATGCTCCCCTCTCCCATCTTCTCAAAGCCTTCCTTAAAGACTCGCACAGCTCTTTCTGCCAAACCATTTGAGGCAGGATGATATGGTGCTACCTTGATGTGTTTAATGCCATTCCTCTTCATAAACTCTTCGAATTCTGAGCTGGTGAAATTACTGCCATTGTCGCTGACAAGTGTTGCAGGTAAACCGTGTATAGCAAATATTTCTCTGAGCTTCTCAATTGTAGCACTTGAGGTTGTGGACTTCATACAGTGTACTTCCAACCATTTGGAGTAAGCATCAATGACTACAAGAAACATCTCTCCTTTGCAAGGACCAGCATAATCAACATGGATTCTTGACCAAGGGAGTCCGGGCCACTCCCAGGGGTGTAGGGGTGCTTCAGCCGGAGTTTTCTGGTTTGCTTGGCACTTGTTGCAGTCCTTCACTTTCTTCACAATATCTTGATCTAGTCCAGGCCACCAAACATAGCTTCGGGCGAGTGCCTTCATACGCGATTCACCCGGGTGGGCCTCATGCAACTCAGAGAGCACTTTAGACCTCCCCTGAGGGGGTACGATAACTCTGGTTCCCCAGAGAGTACAGCCATCTTCCACACTCAACTCAGTCCGTTTAGTGTAGTAAGGGGTTAACTCTTCGGAGTTTGCTGTCTTGGGCCAACCTTCCAAGGTATAGCGACGCACTTGTGAGAGTACTGGGTCTCTTTTGGTCCACTCCTTGATGTGTCCACTGTGTACAGGAGTGCCTTCCAAATGTTCCATTAACAGAATCGTTTCGCCAGGTAGAGGAACAGAATCAGGCATCACGGGTAAGGGTAACCTACTTAGACCATCTGCATTACAATTGGATTTACCCGCCTTATACGATATCTTGTACTCGTACGCTGACAAGGTAAGTGCCCATCGCTGGATGCGTGGTGCTGCCTGGGAAGGAATCCCTTTCTTTTCACTTAACAACCCTTCCAGGGGTTTATGATCCGTCTTGATAGTGAACAAATGGCCATATAGGAATTGATGGAACTTTTTAATACCAAAAATTATGGCCAAAGCCTCTTTTTCCAGGGTGGAGTAGTTCCTTTCAGCTTCCTGTAGGCTTCTGGAAACATATCCTATTGGTCGTTCAGTTCCATTTTTCATCTTGTGAGATAAGACAACACCCACTCCGTAATCAGAAGCATCAGTTTCAAGGATCAGTTCCTTCTCAGGATCAAAATGCACAAGTAGATCAGCTGACTGTAAGAGCTCTTTAGCTTTGTCAAAAGCTGTTTGCTGTTCCTCCAGCCACTTCCACTTTTCCCCCTTCCTTAAGAGCTGGTGCAGGGGCTCTAACACAGTAGCTACATCAGGTAAGAAACGGAGGTAGTAATTGAGCATACCCAGGAAAGCTCGTACCTGACTAACATTCTTTGGCTCGGGGGCATTCTTGATAGCATCTACCTTTGCTGCCACGGGCTGGATGCCATCCCCGGTGATAACGTACCCACAGTAGGTGACTGTCGGTTGCATGAACAGACACTTGTCAAGTCGTAGCTTTAACCCAGCAGTGGAGATCCTATTAAGCACTCTTTCAAGATTAGCTAGGTGGTCGGGGTCGTCCTTGCCACTGACTAGGATGTCGTCAATTCGCACAACCACTTGAGGTATGCCTTGAAGCAAGTTCTCCATTGTGCGCTGAAATATTCCTGGTGCAGAAGAAACGCCGAAGGGCAGTCTATTGTACTGGTACAGTCCCTTATGCGTGTTAATTGTTGTGAACTTTCTGGAACCCTCTTCCAATTCCAACTGCTGATAGGCCTGTGACATGTCCAGCTTCGTGAATCGGTTTCCACTGCCCAGTGTGGCAAGCAAGTCCTCAGTCTTCGGAATGGGGTAATTGTCTAACTTAGACACTTGATTTACCGTACACTTGTAATCTCCACAAATGCGTACTGTCCCGTCCTGTTTTACCACGGGAACTATGGGGGCTGCCCATTCTGAAAATTCAACTGGAGATAATATGCCTTCACTCTGCAACCGATCCAACTCTAACTCAACCTTTGCTTTAAGTGCGTATGGTACTGGACGAGCCTTCATGAACTTGGGTGTAGCCTTAGGGTCAACATAGATTTTGGCTTGGGTACCCGTCAGTTTACCCAGTTCTTTACTGAAAACATCCTTGTGTTCTTCCAGGACTCTCTGTAGCTGAGGGTTGTTCTCTTGGATTTAAAAAAATTTTGCCAGTCGAGCTTAACCACCTGGTCCCAGTTGTTCGAAGGCGGATTAGCGCTTAACCCGGGGTTAAATTTAACCCTGGTTTCTTTTTCTTGTGTTCAAAAGCATTTTCTTGGATAATTTTCTCTGTTATATTTAGAGCTTCCAATCATCAACTTGTCGACAAAAAGAATTAAAACTAAAATGCTTTTTAAGCTTTCAAATCTTAACTCAAATCTCGCACTAACCCTGGGTTATCTTAACCCAGCTTTGAACAACTCGGCCCTGGAGCCAGTCCCTTCCAAGGAGATTAGGACCAGGACCCTTCACTACAATGGCTGGCAAATAGTGTTGCTGATCTTGATAATTAACTGGAACAGTCACCTCTCCAGTTACAGATATCCGCTCGCCAGTATATGTGCTCAACACAGCCTTTGAACATCTCAGTTCCACTTTGTCACGCAACTTGCTGTAGGTTTCTTCACTCAATATACTTCTAGCCGCGCCAGTATCAATCTCGAATTTGTACGGTTCATTGCACAGTTCTAAGGACACTTCATAAGGCCTCAGTTTGTTTTCAGAGACAATGTGGTACATGGTCTCAACGTAAACATCTTCTTCGTCGGAAATTTCCTTGACTAAATGTGTTGACTGTTCTTTTTTTTCTTCTTCCTTCTTCCACGGCTGTTCCTTCTTCTCTTCTTTCTTCTTTTTCCCTTTGTTTGTCTTCCTCGAGGTCGAACTACGACACGCCTTGGCTAAATGGCCTCGTTTTCCACACTTAAAACACTGAACCTCTTTGAAACGACAGGTTGACGCTTCATGTTTCTCACCACAACGATAGCATACACTATTTGAAGCCGGGTTCTTGCCTTTATTCTTCCCCGCTGAGTTGATTTGATGTACTTTGCTGGGGGTCGTTTCTGCTGACTGAATATCCACCACGTGTTTTGACGCTAATGCCATCGCTAAGGCAATTTCTTCGGCCTTCTTGAGGGTCAAATCCGGCTCGGCAAGCAATCGCCGCTGAATTTTCTCATTATTTATACCGCAGACTACACGATCTCGAAGCATTTCTGGCAGAGTTTCGCCGTAATTACAGTGTTCGGAAAGCTTACGCAATACAGCCACGTACATCGCAACTCCTTCGTCTTCTTTGCGATTACGGCTGTGAAATTTAAAACGCTCCACTATCTCACTCGGTCGGGGTGAATAGTGCTTCTCCAGAGTTTCGACAATCTTCTTGAAAGTTGTCTCCGCGGGTCTTGCTGGCTGAAGTAAATCTCTCGCAAGAGCGTACGTTTTACTCCCGCAAACACTGAGCAGAATCGCTCGCTTTTTCCCCGCATCTTCGACGTCGTTCGCTAAAAAATATTGTTCCAGACGCTCGATATATTGGGTCCACGACTCCTCCGATTCTTTGAATTCACCTATCTTCCCGTAGATTGCCATTCCGCTACGAATCTAGAGTTAATCCTCGTCGCCAAAATGTAATAACCAGCCATGAGTTAATTCAAACACACACTACTTTAATACATACAAGGCATCGAGTTACAAGTCATGTGACTAACATGTGACATGGTCGAAGTAACGCCGGACTGTCACGCACAAACTAAGTACATCATTACAACCTGGGGACGAGGTTGAGTTGTTTTGGTTGCGAAAACAAAAATAGCCGACACTTCACTCGTTTCAAGCCAGAGTAAGAACTACAGCTGGAACTAGCGAAGTAATTGCTAAAAACATAGCAAAAACAGCAAGAAGACAACTCGGAGGGCGATATCTGCTATTTGGAGAATATTTGCGGAGCTGGAAAAACCTAAACGTACACTATCGAAGATGAACTTAACATCGATGGATCGATGAAGGTGAGCATGTTTTAGCTATGTCTTTAAACTAGGAATCATTTTGAATGAATAATAAAGCAATTATTGAATTCGCTTTTGTATCACATGAAGAATTGTGGAGATCTCGGAGGGTGTTATCTGCAACACCCTCATCGATCTCCATAATTCTTCATAAGATACTCAGCCTCATTCACTAACTGTTAATTTTTTCTTCAACATTTGCATATCTGAAAACCCTGAAACCTAATCATCATTTACCAAGTAACAGATCACATCATATCATTGAAACAAACTGAGTCTAATGTACCTCAAACCAAAGGAAAATTTAATAGGCTTTTTAAAACAACAACTACTCAGATGAATGCAGATTAAGTTTGAGTAAATATACCTGTTTATTTCACTTAAAATAACAAAAACACCAAAACCAGTAAAACCACAATTTTAAAACAAAAGAAGCATTGGAGTCATTAGATCCTGTGAAAGAGAGGAGCCTATTTCAATTGCGTGGCGATAATTGGTTTCCCGTTAAGTAAATAAATGTAAATACATAACATCTTATGATCGATCTAATTTTTTTGCAGTTCACAAAATATGTTTTTGAATTTGCAATTGCTAGAAGCTATTGATAATTCGTTTGGTTATACATAAAAAGAAACGACTTTTTGTGTCACATTATTTTTGTTGGGGAATAATGTATTGTACGTATTTATATAATTACGTGTATATGCAATTAATGTTTTATTTACTCATGCCTTCCCAATCTTTATATTGTGCAGTTAATTGTTAAGAAGTACTATACGGTTCGACTTTTAAAGGTAAGCTGTTAAGTGTTTATTTGTAAGTTAATTGTAGGCCCCGCATACAGTAACAACTTTGGATGACTGAATTGTAACCAGTTAATAAGTTTACCGCAAAGACTGTTAGGAAAATCAAGAAATTAAGAAGCCGTCCTTGGCGTATAAGAGGGCCCCCGACATCGTGGGAAAAATAATGAAGCTTTAGCTTGCTTTTAATCGGCGCGGAACGTATACGTACATGAACGTTTATGTACGTTTATTAACGTTTATATAGTTGCCGCCGAACATGCGATTTTTAGCCCATCTTTTTCTCTATACCCCTTTTTATATATTATTTTAGTTTTCATCTTGAAATTTTCATCATCTCCACGATTGGTCTCCTTTATTACTGATTTCAGTGTTGTTCTAAATAGCCTCTTACTCTTCACAGGGTAGCTCTCCTCAACGTAAAAGATCTTTTTACGGAAACCTCATACACCTGTATTTTGTTTGTTTTCTTGTTTTGGAAAGAGGCTGTAGTAGCGAAAGTGTCATTGGCCATTGAGTAGCTAGTTACTATAGGCTTTGGTGGTTAAACTTAGATTTCAAATCTCTACATGCCATTGAATCTCTTAGTCTTTCGCCTCTCAGTTGTATCAAATTTTAAGAGGGTGGCTCTCCGACTTAAAAAAAAATCCTTTCTATATATGGCAACCTTATATTCAGTTTGCTTCTCTTCTTGTTTTGAAAGTTTATTGAGAGAAAGTGTCATCGGTCAATGAATAGTTAATTAGACTTTCATGGTTAGAAATATCCGTAAGACATCGCCTCTCAAGTTGTATCAAATTTAAATTTGCGCATGCCTTCTTGAACGCATAGCGAGTAATCCATTTCAGACTTAAACCTCTCAGACTTCTGTCCGATCAGGAACTCTTTCAGACTTTATTAGAAGTAAAATGAAATATATGAGGACACCTGCATAGTACATAGTAATAGTACAATTAAAGGAGAGAACTGAGCCGGCCAACTTCAACTTCCACTTGTGAAGTCACTGGCCAAGTGTTACGTACCGGAATAACCAAGAGATGCCCGTGAAAAAGGCATAAGTAAAAAGAATTCCCGAGTACGATATAAGGCACGCAACAAAAGTGTGACAACTAGCAGTTACCCTTTTTTAACTATAGTTTATTTAATTATACACTGTTATAGTTACTAAAGTTAAAGATTAAGTTTAGCAGTTCGTAAAGCAGGCAGGCTTACTGTCTTTCATGGTCATACAGGAACAACTGTCAACTCAACTGACTTGAGACATCAATGCTTGACTTTCTTGAATTTCACTGGATCCTTTCCACTCATTGGCTTTTCTGTATTTACAAACTCGTCTGGGAAACTTCATCATGAACTCTTTTATCTTCTCTTTTCTGCTATCGTCTCTTCCTTTTCTCTTGATATAGCAATGTCAAGGTTATAGCTCCTCCATAGTGATGTCAGTTGATTATAGCTTCCTCACAGTATAGCATCCATAGCTGATAAGCTCAATCACAACTAGCCACGAGGGAAAACCCTCGGGCACACAACAACAAGACCTTGATACTTGGAAGCCTGCGTAGTTTTATACTTTTTCTTTAAACATCCAGAACGTTCCATTACTATTTATAGTGCATTACAACATCTACTATTTGCGGAAACTGCTGAGTCACATTACAGATATTTCTGGAATATTACAGATTATAAGATAATTCTAGAAAAGTCTGGAATTGCATGACGGATAAACTAAAAATAATTCTGATCCTCATAACACAAGCGATATCACACGAGATGATTTGCAACGACGATTTTGGGGCTACAATACTGATAAACATGTTCTAAAAATTCGAAACAATGTCGCAATCTGTTGCTCCAATCACTCTGAAAAGTTAAAGCGACTGAGTGGTGAAATTAAAAGCTAACTGACTGAATAATGGGGGCTACGTTCCACAATAATCGCACTTGAACCCCACTCTAAGTGGTCTCTAATAAAGAGTTTGTTCCCGTAGCTTCATTTGGTTAAAAAAAAATGTGGTCGTCATACTAAAGTTCGTCAGTTCTTAAAGCTAATGCATTTAATTTTAGAAAGCTTGTAATACCTTCTGATTATTTGCATCTAAGTCTGGCCTTTAATTTTCAGACGTGTAATAATGGACCTGCAGAAACTTTTTTAAAATTCCTTCAATAAATTATCCAGCCTGTATCTGTATAAATCTACCACTCCGACAGTATGGAAACTTGTTTTCAACTTGATAATACTTTGCACCTGTTGTAAAGCAAAATTATATCGTGACTTGAGGTATTTCCTTGAACCAGTGATAACAGTACTTGGACTGAGCATTGAGGACAAAAATTAATAATTTTACAGTTAATCATTTAAGCTCAGACTTTTCTCTAGACGAAACATTACAGTAAGTAACTCACGTTATCTCATGTTACTAATAATTATAAAGTAACTTATTTACTTCAAAAATAATAAGTCAGAATTATTTTGCAGTGGGACAACATGGTGTTCGATATTACTTCTGTTATGTTATGCTACAATTCGTCTACTGCACTTCAGAATTCGATTACAACTGAAGAAAACCAATCATTCTATCACCCAGGGTCTCAGCCGCATTTGAAAAAAATATAGTCAGATACAAAGCAATTAAATTATTTACAGGCAGTTAAAATAAAACAACAGTCAGAACTTTTATCAAGCTTGTGAGACTAAAAATTAAACTTAATGATTTGACGACATTTTACCGTCCCATTTCTAGAAATGGTTTTAGTTAATTTTAGACATCCTTCTTAATCTTTACATTCTAGATAAATTGACAATTATACCGTTTTTTAATTAGCTTTAATATAATCGTCTTATCAGGAAAACTCCAACTAATGATTCATAAACCACTCAGAACACTTTTCGTTGTCTCGTTACTACATAATTGATGAGACATTTCCTCGATAATACCAAGTAATGATAACCCTTTTATTTATCCAGGGCCGATGCAGTTCATATTTCTAAGATGTTTTCAAGAGGAATTTTCATCGTTTTCCCAGCCTTTTTTCTTGTTGTTAGCAACGTCATTCAAGCGGATTTCGACGCAATGGAGTAGGTTCAGCTTTCAATCTTGCTATTTTTGTTCTTCTATATAATGGTATAGGATCAAATCAAATCAAAGTAAGAGAGAGAGCTGGCGTAACCATAAACTTTCTTTGGTGAGATTTTCTAGCCTGGATTCCTGTTTGCCAAAATGTTAAAGGAAGAAAAAAATGTAGACATGCTACCACAATTCACACGTATTCACTACTTTATAAAATGTAATGATTTATTATCGGGAAATGATTTGATGTTTAAATTCATAGCCGACATGGCCGGAAACCGGAAAGTTTGCCTTAAACGTTCATTGATTTAGTAGTATTTACAAGTCTAACAATATACTAATAAGCACTTTATGTTTATCTCCGTGGTTTGATAGCTGAGAAAAAGCGTGAGACTAAAATGGAAAGAAAATGAAGTAACAATAAAAATGATGGCAACTGTTAACAGCAAACTGACTTATAAACTGCTAGAAACAAATTAAATTTCCGGTGCCTTGCTTGAGATTTGACACAAACTGGAAACTGAGATTTGCATTATTCTCGGTATGAAATTTTCGAGTTCCAAAATTTAGTTGATTATTACGCTGGAACAATGGCAGCATAAATCGACGTCGCAAATTCAAAAATCATGCAGTTTTCTTGTTTTGTTCATTGACATTGACAGACATTGTTATTAAGGTAACTGCGGCTGTTTATAGGACAAAGTATTAAGGCCATAAAACCTGCAAAAAAAATATGTTTAAAAGTTCAATACGTTTGTTGGTGTTCTAGAAATGCTTTAGAAGTAGAATGGACGAAGAATGCAACTGCGACGTTGGACTCACTGCTAGCAAATTATGACAACAGGCTGAGGCCAAAATTTGGAGGTAACCAAAGTTTCAATGAAATCGGATATATAGATTTAGCCAAGGATAATAGCGATTAGCTCCCATGGGATCATTAACCTTCTGAAGTAATTCAGCTTTAGCCATAAGTAAGTCGTTAACTGAATTCCACTTGGAGAAAAAATGCTTGGAGAAAACGTTATGGCATCTCCAGAGCAATGTCAAGACATTTTTATAATTTAATGAAAATCAACTCCTCACTGTAACGTGTTAACACCCACAAAGCTCCTATTTTGCCACCAGTGTTTGGCTACGTGTGCTATTGGGGAAGCTATCAGATAGTTTTTTTTAATAGGTTTCCCGCTGAATTTGATTATTCCGTCACAGTTTTAAAATAATTGGTCCAAAACGGCAACATAATTTATTTCATATCAAGTGAAAAAAATTAATTAATACAATAATTAAAAACAACAACAACAAAACAAACGTGCTTTCTCTTCCTACGATTACAGGGAGGCCCGTCATCGTCCATATTGGCGTGTACATTGTTGATATCGGCGAAATTTCAATCACTAACATGGTAAGGAACGTTGACCGCTTCATATGCATTCACGCATTAGAGAAGACTTGAAAAATGTTTAATTAATAAACAGAGTGTCAAAACAAAGTATACCCCTTGTTTAATAATTGATCATACACCAGCTCATTGTAATTTTATTAATAGTAAATAGTATTTGATCAGCGTTCTTTATCTTTAAAATCGCTTGATCTCTGTAACCGACTCCTTAAAGTTGAATTTGCTTGAAATACTACTAAACAGGACTACAGGATGACAATCTATCTAAGGCAGACGTGGGAGGATCCTCGCCTCAGGTTTAACGGTACTGATCGCATCGTTGCCCAGGGAAACATACTTGAAAAAATTTGGATTCCAGACACTTACTTTAATCATGAGAAGAAATCAAACTTCCATGAGATCACAAAGAAGAACTATGAGCTCTCCTTCTATCCCAATGGAACAGTTTTCTTAAGCATAAGGTACGTGGTATAAGATTCTTTTAATAAAACGCCTCCGTTTGTCCACGATCCATCCGCCCATCCATCCATCCATCCATCCATCCATCCATCCATCCATCCATCCATCCATCCATCCATCCATCTTTCCATCCATCCATCCATCCATCCATCCATCCATCCATCCATCCATCCATCCATCCATCCGTCCGTCCGTCCATTCATCTATCCATTCATCCATCTACTCATTTTTTCTCGTGATTTCCTCTTAGTTTTCTTATCTTTTTCTTTTCTGCATCGTATTTCACCCGAGCACATATTGTTGCAAGTCTAATTTTAGTCCAGCAATTAAAATATTACAAATGGCACGGTTGTAGGATCTCATTAACTGGAGTTTGTAGAATGAATTTGAGGACTTATCCATTGGACAACCAGACGTGCGTTCTACACATTTCGAGCTGTGAGTATTAAAAACCCTTTCATGGATATAGAAGACAATTAGAGTTTAGACAATTTATTTATTTCATTAACTTTAACTATCTTGGGCCCTATTTTTTCAAGAAAGGCCTGCCAAAAGCTCTGAACGGGTAAAGTGGGTCCTTTTCTGACGAGTCTACAAAGTGCTACGGGCGCTTTCCAATTAGAACTTGTTGGCTTGATTCTTCACTATGAATATTAAATATTAGCATTTTCTGTAAATTTTTATCAGAATCCATCACAGCCATGCGTAACACCATTTACTAATAAACTGATCTTGCTTTATCCATGGCCCTTATTAGCGGAGCCCTCGCGCGCGCGAAGCTTGGGTAAGAAAATATGGTAAACTATCCATACGAGAAATTTTAGTTATGACGTCAGCGTACGTACGTCCGTACGGACTCTCCGGGTAGTAGAAAGGATTTCGAGAGGAAAAAAAAAAAACATGCAAAGAACTTCCTTGGAAAAACAATATCTTGCACTGAAAAAATATGACTAATGACGTATAATGCGGAAAAAAAAAAATTCACCGTTATATGTCGGGAAAAAAATTTCTAACTCCAGAGGTTTGGGAGAAAATTATTACCTCAACTAAATCACCCATAGCCCTCTTCCCCACAAACGTCCAATGGTCATGTCAACTATTTAGTGGTTGGTGGAAGAAACGGATTTAACACCTTAGTAAACATGTCATCCATCAACAAAATGGCTGGTGCGGGATCATCATGTGGTGGTTTTCAAGACTAGAGTTTTGCATTCTAATATTGAAAATACGCCGATAAAAGAAACAAATGGAAAGAGAAAGTTCAATGGAATGCCCAGTTTCATTTTTGGGAACAAACGAAAACTTTTCGCTTTGAGATTGTCTTTCGAAGAATTCAACCTTGTTTCTAGACGGCGGATCGTAACCAAACCAAGGCAGCGAGGATTCCCAAGAATCTGGAGGTCACTTCGGTACATCACAAGCCTCAGCGTTCAGGAAATTAAAAAATGCGTAGCGCCCGGTTGCCATGTAGTAAAGACGATACGGTTTAATATTTTGAACTGAAATCCCCTAAGTTTTGTTTCTAATGTTATGCGGAAAGATAATAAGTAAAATATTTTCCAGTCAATAGTTAAATGATGATACTTTGCAGATAGCTTCTCTTTAGCGGTAGGTGTGTTTTGTTTTTTGGCGAGAAAAGACCGATAGATGTGCTTTGAAGAAGCGTCACGAATTGTAATTAAGATATCATTTATCAGAAAAGCTGGTGTATTCTGCAGAGGAGAAAGCACTGGTGCAATATTAGCTGTTCGAATTAACAAACGCCAAGCTGCTGGCAAGGAATTAATTACACTCATAATGAAAAAACTTTGTTCAGGGTTAAGTTGTACATTATCAACAGAAAATAAGTCCAAGATTTCACAAAAGCCTTGATCCGCAATATCTCGTCGGTAAACAGATTTCTTAACAACACAGAGAAACTAGTTGTTCCAAATGACTTGATTTACAATTTTGTGTACTGAGCTAGGTTCTCTTGCGTTTAATTCTGACCATGCAACAGTACATTGCCTATAGAAAGCTGGCAAAGAAATATTTAGTTTAGAAACCTCAAAATTACGATGCAGTAAAAACTTCCCACCAATAGGTTTCAGAAGCTCTCCTAAAAACATTTTCCATGGACTTTCATAGTCCTCTAAAACTTTTTGTAAGCCTATCACTCGCTTGGTGCGAATCATGGATTCAGTATCAAGCATGTTCAAGCCACCATTTTCAACTTCTGAGATAACTGCGTTGCGCTTTACTTTGTTCTTTCCGTTCAGGATAAAATGATAAAAGATCGATTCAGCTTCTTTCGCGAGATCCTTAGAGATTGAAATAGCCGATGCTCTAAACATAAGCTTAGGGATGCATGGCAGAGGTTTTAACAAGTTGTATCCTGCCTATAAGAGATAGGCCCCGCCATGTCCATAAGTTAATCGTTTTCTTAATTGATTCCAGAGTCTTCCAAAAGTTCAATTCTTCTCTTTTTTTAGTGTCGCCACCAAAATAAACACCTAGAATCTTGATGATGTCACAAAGATTATTCATGACCAAATGCCCTTCCCAGAGAGATCCACTATTTCCTAACGCTAATGCTTCGGTTTTCTCCTTATTTACTTTTAACCCTGACAACGCTCCGAAAGCCCTCAGGGTTTCGAATAGGATTGTGTAAGACCTATTGTCTTTAATGAAGCAGGTCATATCATCCGCAAAAAGAGTGAGTTTAACATTTTTTTCCCCTATCCTAATACCTTGAATGTTAATATCGTTTCTTATCTTAATAGCTAAGATTTCCAAAGCTAATATGAAAAGACAGCTGGGAGAAAGAGGAACCCCCTGCCTTATCCCTCTACTTAGAGATAAAGGTCCTGAAGTAAAACCATTATTCATACTGTGACAGCTGGAGACCTTATTATACAAGACTCGTACCCACTGGATGAAAGAAGGACCAAAGGAAAATGCGTGTAAGACTCTTAAAAGGAAACTAAAATTGAGAAGAATCAAAAGCTTTCTCAAAATCTATGGCCACTCAGATCCCCCTATATGCTCAGTCACATCGTCAATTGTTCGGATGGCATCAAAAATAGTTCTGCCCTTGACAAAGGCGATCTGATCAAAGTGGATTACTTCGGGTAGCACATTTTCCAACCGCTTGGCCAAGGCCTTGGACGCTATTTTTGCATCTACATTAATTTGCCTCTTGTCTTTTCCTCCTTTTCCAACTAAAGTTATAACAGCCTGTTTCTGTGAATTTGAAAGCTCTCCGTACTCAAAGGCATAATTTGGACTTTCCACCAACAAACTTCCAAAACACGGGCCAAAAAGCAAGGTAAAATTCAACGGTTAAGCCGTCGTTTCCGGGTGATTTATTCTTTTGGAAGGTTTGAAAAGCACTGTAACACTCTCCGTATCCAAATTTGCCTTCACAAAGGTTTTTGAGTAAAAAATTTCAAGAAATTAAGTTATTCATCTGCCATTGTTATTCATAACATTAACTCAAAAAACAACCGTGAGATCTGTAGGAACGCTTCAGATGGGCTACTCCCCTTTCTTGAATTAAAGCTGAAGTGCTGTTTTTGTACATGTTCCATTAATTGCTGTTCATTTTTTTATTCATTACTTGCCATTCAAGAATTTTGCAGTGTGTAGAATTCAAGAATTTCTGCAGTTTTGAAGTATGCAGTGTGCTGTTCTTTTTCTATAACTCATGCCCTGAATACTGCTGAATACCGTTTGAATGAAGTTTACTGTGTTTGTTTTCAGTTGTTTGTTAACGGCTTTATTATTCTCGCTGAGAAAGTGAGCTTATCTAAGATATGAAAGAGTTCTCTCTATTCTAACGACAAACTCGTCAGCTTTTCGAGCCCGAGTTTGTCTATTTTTTTTTTTTTTTTGATACAAAGTTGTAAGTTGCTGTATTAACTTTTATATTTCCAGTGAAAGACTGGATTACCGTGAGCTTTCCTATGTCTGTCTCAAAGAAAATATTTACACCTTATGGTAAAAGTTTCTTTCGGATGTTGTGAGGTATAAGTGCAAAGGCTACACATAATATAATTGTTCGTCCGGACCCGTTTGAAAAAAAATAAGAAAAGAAAAGAAAATATAATTAACAATTAGTCGCCGAAGGCGACGTGAATATCGGCGAATACTATGCGCCAATATTCACGTCGCCTGAGGCGACTAATTGTTTTAGTATAATTACATTGATTATTATTCGAGAAAATAAAATTATTGATCAATTTCCGACCCCGAAACATCCAAAAATCTGGCTGCCATTTTGAAAACTGCTAGCCTTCAATGCTATAATCACCGCGCGGGGATTATCGCGGGATAAAGCAAAGCTCCTAGCCAATCACAGCGCTCTATTTTCGATATTCATCGATGTAATTATACTAATGGCTTATAATTACTGGAAGACAAAAGTCCCTAAGTCGACCTGATATTCCTTTTGGGTCTTTTTTTAAAGACAGAGATAGAAAACGTACCCTGTAAATTGCTTCTATTGAAGAGTCCGACAAGTTCCGATTTTTTTAAATTCAGGTTTTTTTGCGGGATATTTTTTCTTGATCATTTAGCCCCTCCCTCTAAAGGTAAACTGATGCCAAAGGCTCCTATACCGTTCAATTAATAGGGAAGTGAAGATTTATGACTTAGAGTTGATGTTATTACTTTTAAATTTGGTTGCTTTAGAATTGGCTTCGCTTCTGGCTTTCTTATTCTTAGAAATGATAAGCGCCCTAAGAGAAGTGAACAGCTTGTCATACCACCTTTATCGCATATGTCATGAGCATAATGTAAAATCACTTGATAAAATACGGTTCGTCCAGCGACTTACCTTTAACCATTTTGAATTATTTTCCGAGTTTCCATTTGATGCAAAAAAAGTATCATGTTCGGATCAATTTAGGTTTCTAAGAAACTGTCCACCTACCCCTCCCTCAAGGTAACATTAAGAAACGGTCCAGATAAGAACGATAGCAACAACGGCAACCAACATGCTGGAATGCAAAAAAGGTGCTAACTTTTCTATCGTCTGTACTTACTTCTGACTGGCTTAAACAGCAAAAGTTAACAAAACTTCATAAAGCGGTACATATATTCATCCTTACTTTCCAACCATCTTCCATATAACAAAATCTGGTCTCAGTTTGAATAACAAAGAAATCCTATATGGGGAACATGTAAAATTGTAAACTTTTCTTGGCTATTGTTTTCAACTCTGATCTTGTGATTGGTCAAAAACTTTTAACACAAAAAAACACCCTTTCAAAGTGGAGTGTAAATGCAGTTTACTGCGTAAACGGCCTTCATGTAGGTTTATGCATCCTCTGTGTAAAAATGAGAACATCCCTATGTGGGGAAAGCACCGTTGCCGCATAACAAAAGAAATTGCTATTCATCTTACCCGGATCATTACTTAACACTTACTTCTTTTCTAGGGCAAAATGTTAGCTTAGGGGAGGGGTATCCTCATGTTGTACTTTCAAAAGACTCACTTGGTGGTTGGATGGTTGCATTTACGATATGCCTTAATGTAACTGCGTGATGTAGTTATGGGTCATTGTTCTGATTTGTCTATGTGACTGCGTGATGCAGGTCTAGTCAAAGACCCACTTTTCACCTTTGCTCGCCATCGAGTCATCGAACTTGGATTTGATACTTCAATTTTTTTCGGTTTCGTCATTAGATTCCTACTCAGAAACTGATGCAATATACACCTGGATGGAAGGTCTCGCTGGATCTGTGGAGCGTGCGGAAGACATTTCTCTTCCGCAAATGGATCTTGTTAGTATCCGAGCATTTAGGAGTGAAGATCTCTTCGCTAGAGGTACGATAACATTGTCATAATTCAGTAAAGTTGCTAAGTATACTAGGAAATGCCTTTAGGTGTTGGCCAAAATGCCTCATCTTTAATGAAGTAGCCTGCGTCTGTGGTAGGCACAAAAAGGGGACGAGAGGCTACCGTTAGGCAGATATATCGAATACAAATTTATACATTAAGGCAGGGAGTCCCGTTATAAGTAGAATAAAGTGTCCATGCAACTATACTCCTGGCTGTTGGTGGCTATGGCTGACCTTTTGGCAACCTGAGTGGACGCGTACGTCTTCATACAATGTCAGTCACTATCACTAACTACCTGCGGCCTTCATTTAGGATCTTCTGGATTACTTTGTTAATATATGTGCAGTCGAAACGCCTTCCTCTAAAGAAGCAAGAACAAAACATAGTTGGAAGGACGCGAGAGGTCCTGAGTTTGATTTCCAGTTGTGACTCCCTTCTTTTCTTCCTGCGTGGATTAAAGTAACTTTGAATACCCGTTAATTGGAAAACTAATAGATTGAGAGGAGTAATATAAAGTTAAAATAGTGCCGCAACTTTGATGGTTAGATGATGGCTATTTCAAGAAACCAACGTAACTAAGAAGCCTTTACCTTTACCTTTAACTTAAAGCTCAGCGGCACCCAACGACTGCTTTCTGTAAAATGTCTGTTCGGAGAGGCAAAAAATGCCTAGATAATTTTCTAATAGCTTGTGGAAGGCTAAACAATATTCTAGATGATCGTTCTTTCCTTCATGTACAATTTTCGAAGCTTATCAGATTAATTCCCTATGGTTTTCTAAGGTTTAATTCCTCGCATTTCACTCCCAGGTTAAGCTATTCTTCGTAGAAAAAGGAAAGCCTAAAATTTTCGGATTCGAAAATACGATGGGGAGAGGTATCAGAAAAATTATCACTTTCTTAAAAGTGTCAATTTCATCTAAACTTTTCGGGAAAACAATACTGAAGCCCTAATGTAATTTCGAAAAGACTCAAGGTGCTCTAGAATGACCGAGCGATAAAAATTTTATAGCATCGTTTAGAATGCATTTCTAAAAGTACTCAGGATAGCGTAAAAAGTGTTTTTGATGCATTTAGGAGGAAACGGTCGTTGGGTGCTTCTTGGGTGCCCCTGAAAGCTTTCACTTACTAAGACTGATAAGACTGATACACCTTTCGCCCCATGTAAAGTAATCCGAATTCAGAAATCCAGGGTTGGAATTTTTGCTTTTTTGCTTGCGTAATCCGAAAACTGGGCTTTGGACTCCGCAATCTAGCTTAAGGAATTTGGAATCTCGCTAATGATTAGAATCCGGAATCCAAGTTGTATTGAAAAGGAATCGGGATTCAGTACCAGAAACCCAGAATCCACCGCACGAGGTATCCAGAGTCCAAGACTATTTACGATTACCTTGCATGGGGTGATACCATCTAGCTATCTATTGCTTTTTCAGGGAATTATTCAACGTTAAGCCTGGTATTTATGTTCGACAGAAGACTAAGCTTGTTCATAACAGAAACGTATATCCCATCTATTATGATTGTGGCGTTATCGTGGGTGTCATTTTTTATCAACTACAAAGCGGCTCCAGCAAGAGTAGCGCTGTGCATCACAACGGTCAGTATATCCTGGTTTCTCCAAAATCAGTGTGAAATTTAAACCAATTAGATTCTTCAGGCTTACTTTTTACAATTATTTTAAGTTAAGTCTCCATTTCTTCAACTCGTTTTTGGACTTTTCTCTCAGGAAGCCAAAGAAAACAGACAAATTTCTCGAGGCCACCACTTTTCCCGAGAAATAGCGTCCGAGAAACGAGCGCAGAAATTCCATACTGATGACGCGTCATTAGGTTTTTGTGACTGGTTTAAAATTGGCTGCAATCAATCAGAAGCACTCCTTACATGGAATTTCGGCGCTCGTTCCTGAGACGCTATTTCGCGGCGAAACCCATGGTTGCGTCACGAAATGTCAGCTGTCTTCTACCGGCATGTACCTGGCTACAAACGCTTACTTTTTGCACTCCGTTGTAAGATTAATAGTGAATAGCAAGAAGAGCCTTAGATCTGATAGACGTAGGGTTTTAATCCCATCTTCTGATAATAATAATTCCCACTAAAAATGTTGAGATCAATTTACTATAAACGGAATTTTGATTACTACTATAATAGTTAAAGAGCTCAAAGATGGGAATTTTTTTAAAAGAACCAGTGAAATTTATACGGCTGATTACAACCAGAAACAAAACAACAAACCAAAACAAACAAACAAAAAGCATGGTAAACTGACCAAATTGACAAAAGCGGGATTGCTCTGTGTCTGACTACTCTCGTAATGATGTCTTGTTTAAAATAAGTTTCATTTAAAATTTTGTTTTTATCAGGTGCTCACTATGATAACCTTAACTGCAGCTGTGCGCAATTCTCTGCCGCGAGTGACGTACACAAAGTACAGCGACTGGTTTTTAATGACGTGTCTTGTGTATGTGTTTGGTGCTCTGGTCGAGTTTGCTGTTATCAATTTCCATGACAGCTTGGAGGCAAGAAAACATGAGACACTTAAGTGCAAACTAAACGACGTTGACGTGGAGAGCGGGGTAAGTAGAATGATGACACAAACTTAAGGCTCCTACTGATATAATAGAAACTAAACAGATCCACGAAACATGGCATTAATAATTATTCCTTGAGCGCGCGTTGGACAGGAGGTTGTTAATAGCCAACAAAGCGCGAAGCACCGCGTGGGCCATAACCAGTAGGTGAATTCGACCGTTATTTTATTCACTTCTTTTATAGTTTATTGTAAATCATCAGCTAATTCTTTAATCAGAATTCATTTCATCACTTCCACCATTATGGTGCGGAACACACAACTGAGCAAGGCTCCAATTTAAGTGTGTCCTAACAGATAACCCAACCAGCCCATGAGAGGTTGGCCACACCACCGGGGTCTACGTCCTCTACTCTTTTCGAACAGTGGTGTGTGTTCTTTTACGTCCCACGAGACCCAGGTAAGTGAAAGTGCTGTGAGACGGGACCTACCGTTCTTCGTCCTTATTCGAGAGGACTAGAAAGTCTAAGTGTTTGCAGATGTCATTGCAAAGGCAGCACTTTCTCCTCAGTTATTTTAAAGGCCCTGAGTGTTGGTCCGGCCGGGGTTGAACCCGCGACCTCCCGCTCTGCAGACTGGTGCTCTCCAAACTGAACTAACCTGTACGAATGATTTCTCTACTGGAATTGGGAAAAATACTGAATAAAATACATTTTTAGATGTTTATTTTATTCATTGATATAGGTAGAGACTGAGAGGGTATCAAAGTACCAATACCGCGCATCAAATGCGTTAAATGAATACGGGTGTCCAAAATCGTGGTTTTGTCAGCCGTCAAAAACATTCGTTCAACACAAAACATGTATTGTCAAAAACTACTGTAACATCAAACACAAATCTTTACTATGTTCTTCTGTCATGAAATAACAAAACAAAACCTTTGACTTCACAGTCCATACAGTGAAATACGGCCTGCTTAACTGGCCAATCACAGTGCTCGTACCAACTGAGATATAAAATATTGCCGGTTTATTCGTGTCCGCTGGAGGTTTCCGAGCACGAACAAAGAAGCGTAAGAGTCAACCAAGACGATAGCGATGGCAAAGGAAGGGCAACTCGTGCTTCATACGTGTCGCCTGTTAACGCATGCAGGCCATAAAAATTACCCTGAAGTATTCTTTCTTTTTCGCAGCGAGATGAATCCTGCAGAGACATAGAAGAAGCGGATAGCAGCGACTTGAAAACCAGGTACTTACAGAAACAGTTAAACAACCTGCGAGAAAAGGTCAAGTTATTCACGGAACATGACATCAATGTGCAAGTCATTGACAGCCGCTGTAGAGTTCTGTTTCCGCTGACATTTGTCATCGTCAACGTAATTTACTGGATTTACTTCGTTATTGATTCCAGAAGTTCGTAGTTTCAACATCTCATCAACTGAACTTAAGTGGACCATTTTACGTACGGGCAAATACCTGTGAGACCTGTGCCGTCAGGACGCCGTAGAGTTATAACCATCCTCGGAGACCCAGGGGCAGATAGTCGGGACGATACAATGTGGTGAAGGTTTACTGTAAGATCGAGTCTCGATCTTACAGTAAACGTTCACCACGAACATTGTATCGGGTCTCCGAGAATGAGTTATAACTGACCTTTATTTTGTATGGTTAGATTCACAGAAACATAATTGCCCTTGTTCACTGTTAAACTGCTAATATCATAGGTGACGAATTACTCCTTAATTTTGGCGCGAAATTTCAGCGTTAATTGTAATTTCACATGTGAAATTACAAAATTGCCATGGCAACCTGCCGTACGTCTCCGTTTCAAGATGGCGACGAAGTTTTAAAATGTCATGAATGAAGATGTCAGGGCATAAAAAGACGCTTTAAAAAACCTGAACACACGAAGGAGCACATCAAGAAGGATTCTTAGAGGTATGTTATCGAAAAATTCCGAAAACTTAAGCCAAATTTCAGCTCTAAACGTTTGAGAGAGTGGAGTTCACGATCGATCGATACGATCCATGATAAACAAGTCAAAAATCCTCGATTGCTAAAGTAATTCGTCACCCATGATATTAATAGGTAATCAAATGGTATACTCGTGAAATTAGGGAATAATTTCACTTGCATTTTGTCCAAATCCTGATAATTTCCCTCGCCTAAAGGCTCGGGAAATTATAAGGATTTGGACAAAACGCGCGTGAAATTATTCCCTAATTTCACTCGTCACCATTTGATTACACATACTAATTCGTATTTATGTCTCCTCCCCGGTTTACTAAACCACTAACAATAAAGCCCCCTTTACTGCCAACAGCCGAGCTTTGTTTGCTAGAGCGCGTAACTTAGGAAACAAAGAAAACCAAGACTGTGGTTTGGGATTAAAAAACATGGCCAAGTTAATGGCCGGTTTTATTCAAAACTGTAAAATCATCTTATCAATGTTAAAATGTGAAATAATGTTTACGAATTTATCGGTCTAGCAAAGGTGAGGGCCAGAAGTAAAAGGCAACTAAAAAACCAGAAATACCTAAAGCAAGTAAAAAAGGTGGAAGATTGAGGAGGAGGCGGGTCGCTTGCTTGTTCAAAGGATAAGCGGGTCAGCTATCGAAGATTCGGCTTGATGTCAGCTTTCAGACCGAGAGGATTAACGAAAGGTTACACCCTCTTATAAAGGGTCTCCGCGAGATAATGAGATCGAGGCTAAGTAAATTTACTGCGAGTGGCCTTATCATAGGAGCTCGTGATTATTACCCAAAAGTAATTTTACTTTTCGTCTTGTGATTCTCATGCGATCGTAAACCATTGTAAGATAATTCAAAGTTCACATTCGAGAGCCTCTAAGCCTTTGAAACCGCAATCGACCCCACCCCTCAAAAATCCATGCATTGAAGAAATTGGAAGGGGAGAAATAAAATTTTTTATTTGGTTCCACATAAACTCATTTAACTCTACCAACTCAAACTAAATATTCATCAGTTTTCCCGGGTTTTCACTTTCATGGGGTATGGGAAAACACTTACATTTTTTACAGTTTTCAGTGCGAACGCAGGCATATCTGACCATGATCCGCTCCTGGAAAGTCAGTGTCGACGAACTTATTTTATTGAGAAAGCTTATTGACGCTTGCAAAAAAAAAATGGCCGGTGACAATTTACGGGGACTGAAAATCAGACTAAATTCTGTTTCCTCCATGTCTCTTTCGTTGACTCTTTCTTACCAGTCGCCCCTGGTGATACTCAGCCCGCGGCCATTGCCGTAACAGAGGTTTCCGCGACGTCACCGACGGTTTCCTCGCGAAACGACGTCAGAGACATATAAAACAATTCCATTCTGATGACGTGCCACTGCCCAGATCTGAGTAGTTCTGCTGATTGGTTCAGAAGGTTGAGAATTGGTTCTGATTGGTTCAGTCAAACAGAAGCACTACCCAGTAGGCCAAGACCAACCGTTTATTAATGTCTCACTTAAATGTTTGCATTTATCGGTAATCAATAATTGAAAACACAAAAATACAGAAGAAAAGAAGAGAAAATACCAACAAATATTCTTAAATGTAGACATTGGTACTTTCACACCCTAGGTCTTTGGCACAACTTTTTCTAAAGAATCTAGCAACCTATAACCCTGAAATTTTAAGATCTGCCAAGAAGAGAAGGCCATGAACCCCGTGTAGATATTCATTTATTCATTTTATAGCTTTTTTAAATTTTCTTTTCTTCAACGGTTTCTATATACGGTTTACCTAATGTTGGTGAGTGACAGTGTTTAGAATATTATAGTCAGTGATGTTAATTTGCGCCTATGACTGACACGTATTTTAGGGACCGGTCATTATTTATCGCGTGGGGGGGGGGGGGGGGGGGTTAGGGGGATCACTTGATTTTTGGAAGAAACATGGGGCGATCATTCGTAACTGAGAACCCAAAGTGGGTGATCGCTGAAAATTTTGGAAGGATTCAGAGGGAGAACCCATCAAACGTTCTTGAAAAATGAAGACATGGGAGGAGGTGGGGGGGGGGGGGGGGGACGCAAAAGTCATCAAAAGTTATTAGGGGACATCACTCCAGTGCAGTAGCATTTAAAGGGGGGATCGACTAAATTCCCCCCTTCTCCCAGGTGATAAATAATGACCGGTCCCTTAACTATACCTGTTTTACCCATAGAAAGAAATCCTTTGTTAGTTGTTGAGATGTACTAAAAAGTGTGATTTTACTTGATTAATTAAGAATTCTTCTACCTTACGAAAAAAAAAAAAAAGAAAATAATAACAACAACAATAATAATAATAATAATAATAATAAACAATACGTTAAAAAAAACTATTGTGATAAATGTGTGTGTTTTTATTCTTTTTTAATTTTCTCTTTTTGAACCCTTTTGGGAATACTGAAAAGAAAGCGAGAGCAAAAATGTAGGTCTTTGACGCTACAGTTAAGTCTAGCCTTTCGGGTAATTTACAGCAATAATAATAAATAATAAGATACGCTCATATAATTTATCAATAATAAAAGAAAAAGTAATGACGACAAACAAACAAAAGACCGTTGAAGAAATTTGAGATTCCTCGGGTTATGCATATTTCATTTTGTTGGACTCTCCTGCCATAAAGAGAAAAGAACCTATATTTGCCGGTGAAGTGAAGTACATATGGAATCTTAAATAGGCAGTCAGTTCCACGATTGCAATTGGTAACTTGCTACATTCTCCAATAAACTGTTTTTTTCATCGTTGACATTGTCTTGTTAAAGAATTGGATATGCGATCGATTGTTTTGAATCTCAGATACTGTGGATGAAATTTTAAACACACCGAAAGCGAAGCCTACCCCTGAATAACCCTAGACTGCAGCTAAAAGCTAACGATTATCACTGGTATTGTTACTTTTGAATTGTTTTTGAAAATGTTTCCCCCAGTCATGAAAATTTATCAGTCAGTTGAAAAAGAATAAAAGCTGAAGAGGGATAGAACGGCCCATTTAATAGATGTTAAGTATTGTTTAAAGGTTTCCCAATTATTAACTGTTTGTTCTACCACTTTCGATTGACAGCATTTCACAAAATTCTGTTTCCTATGATTACCACAGACTATCAGCTACCATCCAATGATAATATGGGAAGAGCCAAGCTAGAAAAGCACACGCTTTTAGTTAAGCCGAAATGAGTGAACGATTGAGTCAGCCAATTACATGTTTGTGCCTCCCTCGGTTGCTGAAAATGTAGTCATTCAGTCTAAAGCAACCACAAGTAAACAAACCATGTAAAATCGACTACAGAAGAAACCAATGCCAACAATTATCCAACTAATTGTCCTGTCCTTTTAGACACAACATGGCATCTGTCAAATCAATGAGACAAAGAATTGTCATAAAAGCAACTGTGAATTTGTCTTATGCAAAAATCGGAGCCAAAAAAGCCCATTAGTTGGACTATTTTTTTCTGTTGTTGCGTTAAAACAAACCAAAAAAACCCTTCTCAGAAATTCTGAACCAACAACCCTGGACAATGTTGTCTTCGATTTTACAGAAATTTCTTATTGCATATTTTTTTTTCTCTTAGTAATAGGTTGTTGAAGCATTGTTGTGCGAATTTGTGTGTCTATCCGCAGATGGTAAGGTAGGATGTCGATAAAACTGATGATAAACTATCGTCGGAAATCAGATGTTGAAAGTACATAAAACTGAAAGCTGGCTGATTCCAAATTTTTGGCGCGCCCGTGGTATTTAAGACGCTTAGCTATTACTGCCGACCGGTTGTACTGTCGCTGTGCGACCCACGCTAACGCGTCAATGACCAAGCAAAGCCAATACAGTTTGTACCCATCCATTTTATCTCTGATTGAGATAAAAATAGTCATCATTTATTCGTTTCTATTATTGTGCCGCAATTCCTATTCTGTGGTTAGTGTAGTTTGTCTGCCTCGTTAAATCACTTTAGGGGTTAATTACCTGCAATTCTATAACTTGTTAATGCGGTTTGCCGTCCACTTTCGATGTTAAAGCTACTCGCTGCGTAGTTTGTTGTCGCAGATTGTTGTTTAAAATATTACCAAAAATATAGCATCAGAGTCTTAAAGGCTTAAAGTCTGTGCAACCTAAAAAAGTCTTAATAAATAAAATCCATGTGGGTTTTGATTAAAAATTCTATCAATACATTAATTAAAAAACTTTCAAAAGAATTGTTTTAATAACTGCGAATTAAGTTGTAAGCAAGGAAACGTCTTCCTTAACGAAGGCCTATGATGCAAGGGGTAATTATAGGCTCTACCGTAATATGGCGGTGAATATGTAATAAATCTGCATGTAACTTGTTATCTCGCCCACCTCGTTATAGATAAGATGATGATCTTTCGGCTTTGGAAGAGTAGATTGAGAGGGAAATGTTTTTTTTGTAGAAAGAAGAAAGCAAAAAGGAAGGAGTAGGAATTAAAAAAAGAAAGAAAAGAAAAGAAAAGAAAAGAAAAAGGTGAAACAAGATAGCTTCAATGAACTTAAAACTTACCAGCCGATAGTTTGCAAGCAAAAACGAGGTGATAACTGTGTGTAAATTGTTAACGACCAATTTGAATTTCCTTTCAACAAGTCACGCCGCGCTAGCGAAAAACCGACTTAGAAGTTAATTCCTGTTATTGACTTTCTTTCAATTTTCAAGAACTGGTAAATTAATTTCCGCGTGGGTCATTGTCCGATTAATTACAAATTAAGTGATCTAAATTTGTTATACCCTTTTCTTATATATGGCAGCGTAAAAGCGCTGATAAAACGGCAGATTGTGTTTTTTCGACGTATACTTAAAGAAATCTAACCCAGTCTTTCAATTGCTAGAGGCTCTCCACTTAAAACTATGAAAACTTCAAACTTAAAAATATGTGTATATTGCCTTTTCGTCATTGTTGTGTTAAATTCTTTAAGTTGTGTTGTGTCTGAAGAAAAATCAAGCCTACGACATCGTCGTTTACGCCGAGAATGGAGACCATTGTGTTTGTATGCAAGATGTTCCAAAGCTAGAAGAAGATCCAGTCAAAACAAGAAACAAATAAGAAAGGTACGAGATTATAGATCCTTGTCCATGATATGCATGCTCTGTTCAATTGCTGTTGATATTTGGTGGTGGCTGTTTTATGAAATTAATTCACTTTACCCTTTGGATTAACTTACCATAGCCTCTGGGTCTTAACTAAGTCAGCTTTTTTTAAAACCAAGTTGTTTTTACGCGATCTCAGTGAACTGTTTTTTTTTTTCCCAAGTTTTCTTTGATATGAAGGAAAAGGCGCAATTTAATTCCCAGAGAAAAAAAATTGGAAATATGTTTTACTAATCCGTCATATGGCATAAAACGTTAAGCGTAACAAAGGAATGGAAGCAAAAACTTGACAGCTTGACTGCGCGCCACTGCTGACGGGAATTAGAAAAAGCTCGGAAAGTTTGTCTTCGACGATAGGAAACAGAATAAACCATGGAATAGAGTGTTTCGAGCGTCTTTGACTGCTATCAAGCTGTTAATGGTATGCCAATATAGATTTTTTTTTATAACGTCATGAAGAGATGAGTCGTGAGCAAATTTAGCTTTTGCTGCTGACAGATTTCTCCGCTTTTTATAGTCAAAATCTGCTTAGCGACTCCACAAAGCTTGGGTTTGCAGTAATATTTGTGCTCTTTCCTGATTGGCTAGATTTCTCACGCTCCTTTTATTATGTGGCTGCAATAGTATGTACGCTCTGATTGGCTGTTTTCTTCTAATGACTGGGCATCATTTTCTTATAATGACCTGACATTTTTAGCTGGGTGCCCAAGGCATATCTAAGCTGTGTTTAACTCGATAGTGGACATCCTTATGTACGTCCATGTTATGGTAATTAAATTGACAGCTGTTAAAAATGGAATCTGCTGACCAGTGTCACCTTACTGTATCGCTGGCTCAAGTGTACAACTCATTGAGGGGACGTGTTTTTTAAGCTATCCGCTGGCCAGTTGTTCGTTTTAACTGATCGCAGGTTCAGGTTCATGGTGAAAAGGCCATATAATAAATAACTGTCTAACCTACATCAAGGCCTCGGTCTGAGATTTCCCTGTAATAACCGAATAGACGAGGTTAATAAGAAGTATGTAATTGGAACCTTATTGACTTTCACGTAACCCATTGTGTCATGTTCTGAAATGATGGAAATACAATTTTGACCTATCGTACAATACAAAGAAATTTGCTTTGCACCTTAAGGGTCCTCAAGAGATCATCAAAATGGTTGTGTGTGATTTATCTATTTAATGAATGGATTTTAAGGATTAGTGGTGTTGTGTTACAGAAAAGAGTCTCGAATGAGTGTCACTGGCCAAGGGGCATATGAACGATTAATCGCTTTCCCCGTAATCTCAACGTTATAGGCCATACGCAACTTGCACATCTCCCATAATTCACCTTACTTGCCCTCCTCCCCCACCCCCCCCCCCCCCCCCAATTTTGCAATATAGCTTTTCAACTTTTAATTGAATAATTAACTAACAAGACGCCTGAAATAGGCGTGTATTGGGTTCTACTGGTCAGATATTTTCCATTCCAAGCGTATGGCTACTATTCTGAGAAATACAGAGAGATGCAGCTCTAGATGCATAGTAGATCGGTTTGAATATTGGGACACGTTTGATTGACCTTATTTCAATATAGGAATACGTAGGGGAAAAAAATGTTTGGTCTTCAATCATACCCGTGATTAAAGAAACCAGGCTTCCGCGATGCGTTCCTTCTATTTTTTTTTTTTCATCACACTCGTATGATTTGGACTCCAATAAGTCATTTTACCTTTATGAATAGAGAAACACAATAATGACCAATTAATTACCTTTCCGTCTCTTTCTGACAACAAAATCTCTATACTAGAATACGTCATGTAAGTATTATTATCAAAAAAGTATTATTATTAATTGTTCACACTTTCAGCAGTTGATAAATTAAGCGGTTGCGAATACAAAATATCAGTTGCAGCACATTTATTGTTATTTTTAGTACAAGAAAACATGTAATGTAAATTAAAATATCTTTTATCTTGTTATATATAATTATTTCACAGTCCCTGCAACTTGAAAAAAAAAAAAAAAAAACACACACACACACACACGCACAACAACAACACAATAACAAAACATGAATTACAGACTCAAAACGTATTGGAACTGAAGATTTTCTTATTCGTTTTTGTGCACGGAGTTGAACTTTGTGTTTGATTTAATTTTGCTATTGGGTTCTATTTTTTTAACTATTTAATATTTTTTTTTTCAAACCAGTTTATTGAGATTTACCTTAGCACCCAATTAATAGAAACTAACATTACAACAGCGATAAAATTTAGCCTCTTCTGATACCTGTGCATGGCTGTCCATTCTCTCCCCCAGAGTCCACAGTTGCTTTTGGTCACGAGGTTGGTTACAAATTAAGCCGAGTGGCCCTGTGGACGAGAATGATGGCTGTCAAGATCTGACTTGCCTCGCTGCTAGATGAAGCCCGGGGGGGGGGGGGGGGGGGTGGCACCCCCTTATAACGGCTTAATAGGGACGTGCGGCCAGCCAGGGTATGTTTTACGGGATTTTTGTCTTAAACAGGGTATCGATTTTATCATTTTTTGTCTTAAAGAGGGTATCTTTTCTTGGACGATAAACAGTCTGCGCGTACGTTCTACGAATGTCTTAAACAGGGTATCAAAAATCGAAATTCTGTCTTAAACAGGGTAGGAAAATCAGCGATTTCTGTCTTACACAGGGTCAGGGTATGAGAAGCCGGGCCGCACCTCCCCACCCAAGGATATATCGAGTACCCCCCCCCCCCCCCCCCCCCCCTGGGGATGAAGCTATGTTCACAATCTTCCGGATAACTTATCGTTCCGACAGGAAAAGGTATCCCGTTTAGTACGACACCCATCTAATATGTGACTCTCAAATTTAGAGATCGGCGCGTAGCGGCTTTGCTCCCTCACAGAATTCACTGAAATCAGAAATCGCTGTTCTTATTTATCGGAGCAGAAGCACTTGATCCGGTATTATGGTTTGCGTGCCGGTTCAAAACCGGTTCGGTACAGTGTAAAAATAGCCTGAGTCAGAGTTACCTCGTTTTTTAAAAGTGAGAAAAGAAAATTCTGAATAGGGAAATGGCGACATGTATCATTCGTTCTTCGATGCATTCTTTTGTAGACATAATCGTATGGTAGGATCTGACAATATCAAAAAATAAGCGCATTTGGGAGGAATTAAATCCAGCACATTTATGCTTCATCAATCAATGGCACCCAATTATTCTGATTATTCAAGAAAACGTTAAAGGCAGGAAGATAATTACTGCAGTTTGAATCACACTTAGAGGAACTTGCTCAAAATTTATTTATGAATTTAATTTAAACTCAAAATGGAAGGAAGCTTTGTTTTTATTGCTTCTTATATTGTGGTGAATTGCAGTGCCGTGACGCATTCATACTAATTTTGTTGGATATTCTCAAAACAGAGTTACTGACAGTAGCTTGCCAGAATAGTATTGGATTCAATTGCTTCGGTTTCAATTTGTTAACTATAAACAGCTGTCGTTTACACAGCAAAGGTGGTTTGTCGGTACATATTATAACACTAACTAAACTCATCGCCCCAAAAAAAGTCAGTAAAAGGACAGAATGACAAAAGTCAAGTCTCATTTGTAAAAAATGCATCTTTTGCATGACAGTGAAGGATTTTGAGTCAAGGAAATGATGTGGGCATAAGTCTTTGAGAACAAAACAACAATCCAATTTTAAACCGTCGTCCTGTTGGCGTCAAAGCGAACTGAAATTTAGTGCGTACCTAATGACCTTTAAGTGCCTATATTAAATAAATCGCACAGCAGAGAGTAAATGTTTGTCAATTGGGACCGCGTGGCGTTTATTAAGTTTTGATAAAAATTTAAAGCTTTTTTTACTGTCAGTCAAAAATGAAACATTTATTGTAATTTTTAACCGAACGCCGAAGAAGTCAACCGCGTTCTTAGCAACGGAGCTATTTTTAACATTTTGTCCTTAGCGATGAATTGTTTTAACTTTACACCTACGCTAATCAACAGAGTTGCGTGCGAGCGTCTGCGTAAACCCTTTTATTTTCGGTTATTTTAACGCAGATGTCAATGTCAATTAATAAGAAGCATTCTGAAAGAGTTGGCGGACTTAGCAAATCAAATGTAATTTATGTGTTGCTTAAGTAAATAAAAAGCATACCTATTCAAAACGTTCTATCAACCACTTCATCACTCAGAGTCCCATCTTTCGGACCAACGATCTCTGATCGAAAGATGAACTTTGCTCAAGCGAACAGTCTTTGCTTTTCATTTTTTTTTCTCGCTACAATCATTTTTTCCGCCGTTGTTACGAAACCAAGATATTATCAACGGAATGATTTGAAACGTGTCAGAACTGGGAATGTTGAAGATGTATCAAAAGAGCGACGCGCAGCTTCTCCTGGCTGGCCAAAATATTTTTGCCATCACGGAAAGTGTGTATCAAGAAGCGGCAAGCGAGGAATGAAAAGGGTAAGGTTTATACTGGGGTTTACGGTACAACTCTCAGATCTCGAATAACTGGAAAACAGAAAACCCTGGATTGAACTAATTGTTTTATCTGCTCGACAGGCTTTTTCTTGTCTCATCAAATGTTAACTACTAGTCGTCCAGTATCCATTTAAAGTTCTTTTTTTTCTTTCAGCAACGGTACGTGCTGATAACGCAAATAACCTACCTAAGGTTCCTCCTACGAGGAACTGAACATCGGCTTACAAAGATCGGTCGTTTGACTCGTTTAATTCCAAAAAAAAAAAAAAAAGAAAGAAAGAACTAAAGAAAGAAAGAAAAGATTCTTGGTCTTTAAATTTCCTCCAAAAATTAAAGTAGTAAGGAAATAAATTTCACGTTTGTGAATCTATAAAGCTGTTGGAAACTAAACCGTTGGAATTTCGGATGTTTACTTTTTCTGCCTATTTCCCTCGCGTTCTGTTTACCCAAAGTTTCAAAGCACCTTGGCAGATTAGCTAATTACTTGTCGAATGTTGATTTAAATTAAAACCTAAAATGTAGAATACAAGCATCAACGAATCTTTTAACTAGCCTTAATTTGACGCTGCAATAGATAGTAAAAACGAAAACCTGGCTTATAGGGAAAATAGCAGATAGTACTTAGTGTAATTTCGATGCTCATGAGTAAATTAAAACCATTTTTGGAGTTGATTTGCATCGAGTTTATTTACCGTTTATTTACCGAAGTAAGCTTATTTTTAGCTGCTTTTTATTTACTTAAAACATGATTTTAATGCCGAATTGCCAGTTTATTAACCCCAAGTAAAGGATTGTCAAAGAGTCTCCAAACCTGATGTTTTACTTTTCTCATCGGAGGTAACCTCTTTTTTTTTTTTTTACAAAAAATGCGGCATTTTCCTTTTGGTTGAAATATCCGGGAGAAATATCATGGGAGATGACCGGACCGATGAGAAAGACGTCCTTATCCTAGATTAGACGGGAACTTTCATTCATTGGTAACTTTTCAGTAATCTGTCTGCAAGCGTTATTTATTTATTTATTTATTTTTTTCATTTCTTTTCTAATTCTCTCCCTCTTCCTCTTTTAAAATAATTGGTAACGGTTATTTTTGATCCGACTAGGCAGACTGGTAAAAAGAGCTAGTATCATTTTTTCTCAACTCAATTTGTTACCCGTTCCGAAAAAAACATCCCATGTATGTTTCGATCGAATATCTGCAAATTCAGTTAAATAGCAAGCATCCGCAAATTTTTTTGCGCGTGGTTGAATGCCTGTTCGACGTGGCCAGGTGGATTAATTTTGAAATTCAAAGAAAAAAATATACTTTACGCTTTTTCTTCCAACCCAATAAGAAGGTGAGGACACGAAGCTCTCAATGGATAAATGGGTAAACAAACACACACACACACACACAAAATAAAAAAATAAAGAAACAAATGAATAAAAAGTGGATGTTGTACTGTCGACTAATGGCTGTCGACGCATTTTGTTATGTTTGTTGTTGTTTTTGTTTGTGTCACTACAGCACATCTACTTTAGTTATAATTTTATCAATCTTTTGGGCACCAAAAGGGCGGAGGATATTTTTTGAAACCGCATTTTTGTTTCCATGATTCGAACTTCTGTTCTCACTAAACCGGTGAATCTGCTCACCGAAACTGCACTTTTTGAAACCACTCACTAGAGCGGCTTAAGACCATGTCCTCACTAATCCGGGTATAATTATATATGCCCTGGCCTTCCAAAAGTGTCCGGAATCGTTATATTATTGGTTAACATTATTGTACTGTGCAATGATCGTATCTGTACCCAGTGTCACTACCTCCCAAAATTGATCAATAACTACGTCGCCATATATAAATAAAGATTTACAAAAAACGACCCCCAGCTATATTGATTTAAGATCAAAATTTGTTATTATTAATGTTACAACTAGTAATAGTTGACACTACAGCTGCCTCCGCTCTGCATATTGTCGGTCAATAGTATTCTTTCTCGTTGTGTAGCTCTTTGAAATATGCCGATTCATAATGAAAATTTTCACACATATTCCATACAACAAGTGAGATAAATACAGGAATCGCAAGGTTCCATGCATAGTTTCAGTTCGATTTACACAGCTTTGATCAAAACATTCTCATTTTTTTTATTCTAAACTGTAAGAAAAGATTTAATTAGAAGTTGAATTTTTCGCTATTTCTCTTTCACTTTTACAAAGACTTAGAAATTAAAGGGACGTTTGATCAATTCACGCACGCGCATTCTAGTCTTATTTTAACTTTATAGCGGAAGGACATCTGTGAGCAGGGAATAAGTCAACACAGAATTTGATTGCTGGCGAACTTCTGTAATCGTCCATCGTTCTGCTAGTGATAAGCTAGCCGTTAATTCACTCGTCTTGCTTGTTTGAGTCTGAGTCTAATTCCGGTCAATGAGAGAAAGAGTGTCTGGCAAGGTTTCAAATCAAAGGTTTGTGAACGGGTGTCTGGCAAACTCTCCAAGTGTTTATACATATACAGTTATACGCACCTTATAACTTCATCTGCGCTTAACGAGTGTCTTTTGGTCTATAACTTTCAAAACAACTGTTCCACAGAATGTCATTGATAACTGTTAACGCAGAAGAATATCGAAGTATGGTTGCAAAATACATGTGACAAGATCTACCTAAGCAGTCCCCTCGGGATTTTCTGCCTTTACGTCATCCTAACCATTTCGTACTTGCGGGAGCAAACAAAAGAAACGTCATCATTACCTACCGATTCCTCGCGGCCCCTGTTCAAGCAAATCGAGATTTTTTCCGGCATACTTACTGTATATTTCAACTGTAAGTACTTTCCACGCGCGAGTTACTAGAGTGCCTCCTCGGGATTTCGCCTTCTGGGCGAAATCCCAGCGGGGGTTATGACATTGGAGTTGCCATAGTAACGAATGACGTAATTACCCATGTACGTATTTCTCGGCACTGAGGAGTTGAGCGGCCCGATCATTTCGGTAGGTTCGGTCGGCTGGTCCAAAATTTCCTTTCCCATTTCGCAAAATTGTTGTCCCCATTACTGATCTTCTGAATCCTGCTTTTATAACCAAACGCGTGGTGGGTTGGGTTGGGTCTGTGCAACCGGAATATACCGTTGCATTGGGCAAGTGAAATTTTAAACCAGAATTTTTGTTGAATGAAAAGAGCCCTTTATCTCAACAGATCCAGGCCAAGTTTGCAAATGACGTTCAAAATCTGGAAGAGCCGGTGCTGCAGGATCTGGACATATTACCTGTCAAAACAAGGAAGACGACCCAGAATGGAAGGAGAATGAATGGAGTCTGAAAGCCAATCGATCCGGTATGCTCTTACTTCAATGAAACTCTGCACGGATATTTCTTAATAATAATAATTAAAAAAAAAAAAAAAAAAGCCATAATCAAGTTTGACAACAGCTGTTATACTACGTTCACCCGGACGATCAAACTCAACCTACTTTTGAAATGACTCCTGGGTTCAAACCTTTCACAGCTGTTATACTGTTATACTTATACTGTTTAACTCATTCTACCACAGGGTGTCTGTAAAACGCGGACCGGATACCTGCGGATGGCGGATGCGGATAACAAAAAAAGTAAGAGGAAAAAAACGAGAAATGCGGATGGCAAAAAAAGAAACAAAAAATAAACAAACAAACAATTAAGGAAAGAAATCTTTCTTTCAAGTCGCTGTTAGATGGTTGGACCCTTCACAAACATACAGAACGTGATGTCAATAGTTGGCATCGTTTTGTACCCTACAATTCCTGTCATTAATGTCACAGAAATAAGGACACTCCGTTCCTCCTTCTTAAATGCACACATACTTGATGCACTTCTCCTTTGAGTGTTTATCCTAAGGCTTGCACGCAACAGCTAAAAAAATCGGCCAGCAAAGGTTCGCTTATTTTGCACTGGCCCCTTCCTTCCCTTTACCTTATAACGAGCCAGTGGTCCCTGCAATCACGGGTCAGAATATTACTTGACCAGCATCCTAAAGCGGTGTAATTCACGAACCAGTCTGTCTTTACTTTCGGGAGTGATTGCTATTGTTTTGAACATTACTTTATTCGGAATTTCATGGTTATCACGCTAAGAGGGGGAGGCATGGGTGTTAGTACTTGCAAAACAAACGGCAAACAATTTTTAATATAGAATTATTCTGACCTGGAGTTCTGACTTCTTTGCCCTCACTGGGATATAGTGTACTCAACTTACAAAGAGAATATTCTCAGGGTAATCAAATCAAGACCTATTTGTTTGAGCGCCTCAAGACAAAACATTGCAGCGTGCATCAACCAGACAAAAGGCCGAACGTAAAAACGTAACTTTCCGGTTTGGCAGATGCCGATCAACTCCGCCTATCATGTGAATTTATTTTTTACAAGTTCTACCCTTTGGGAATTTATAAGTGCACGAATAATGAGTTCGAATTTTTAAAATTGCAAAATATACTGCAGATTGAAAAGAAAAAACAGACTTCTTGGTCAATCGTAAAAGTTATTTCCTGAAAAGGTGTGAAAAAAATCACCTAATCTGCAAAATTAAACTCCCGCAAAAAAAGAGAAGTGTCACTTGTGAACGCATTAATGAAGGCTACTTTCTGTTTCATTTGCTTTTGTTTCTAATTTTTCTGCTAGCAAAATTAAGTTCCCAAAACATATCCTCAGTGAGTTTTTAAAACGTCTGTATCGAGCAACTTAAAACTCAGAATTCGGAATCGGAAATAATTTATATAATATGCAAATTATTTGGCCAGCTCCCGTCTAAACATACCAAACATACTTTTCTACAGGGAAAGATGTTTAATTATTACAAATCAGAAAAAAAAAAAAAAAAAGACTAAGCTGCTTCTCAAGTAGATTTTACAAATTTTTTAGCTATGTCTACACCAGATCAGTATTTTTTATATGTTGATAGAAGCTTTTCCTAAAATTGTAAAAATGGTACGGAAGTCAGAATAACTCTGCTGAGGGTACGGCATATTGCCTGACAATGAATTTCTGTAGAAAAACCCTCATTAAACAAGACCGATTCACACAAAACCGAGAGGAAAATTTGTGTAACGGAAGACCACTAGTGTAACAGTAGCTTAGTTTTTGGTCTCAAAAACGCGCTTCTGCAGGTGTCTGCAGTTCACAATCACTCTCTGAACTGTCTGCTATAGCAGAGTCGACCAGAGTCAAGGCAGAGCGAAAGTTGATTTGTATTATGAGCCCTTTTGAAGATCAGGCTCCTTTGTGAGGAAACATGGCGATTTAACGGAGGCGAGCGTGAAATAGGTGAAGCAAAGCACGCCGATGTTTCGCGTAGTTCACCCTATTTTTTGGTTTAGTTTGTTTTCTCTAGTGTTCTTTTAATTTGAGGAAATTTGGTCCTTTGTTGTTGTTGTTGTTCTCCGAACAACGTTATACATGTGTTTTGTTAAGAAATGTTTTAGTGACACAATTTAATGCATGTATCCAAATTTTTGTTTTTTTGTTTTGTTTTTGTTATTGTTCACAATTTTTTCTATCCTCATTTTCCCGTTCTCGTTTTGCAAACACCTCCTTTTCTAACCGATTTTTTGAAGCTGTTTACCTTGCCTGAAATCCTTAGGGTAAACACTCACAGGAGAAGTGCACCAAGTATGTGTGCATTTAAGGAGGAGGAACGGAGCGTCCTTATTTCTGTGACATTAATGAAAGGAATTACAGGGTACAAAACTGTGCCAACTATTGGCATCACGTTCTGTATGCAAGTGAAGGGTCCAACCATGTGACAGCGACTTGAAATAAAGATTTCTTTCCTTAATTGTTTGTTTGTTTATTTTATTTTATTTATTTTTTTTGCCATCCGCATTTCTCATTTTTTTTTCCCTCTTACTTTTTTTGTTATCCGCATTTTTTCCATCCGCATCCGCCATCCGCAGGTATCCGGTCCGCGTTTTACAGACACCCTTCTACCACATGGCAATTTAAAACAATAAAAAGTCATCCAACGCTCAATGAAAAGCCTTTATCTGACCCCGGGCAGTTAGTGGTCCCTAGAAGCATTTCGACGATTCCAAATTTAAAATGATGCAACTTTTAATTTAGAACATTTATTCGGTAATCTGACTCCGTGAAGTTTTAAATTGGTATCATTTCAGTCTAGAAATTTTTAAGTTGAGTGAAATGCAGCCAAAACGTGCTTGTTTAAGGTTTGAAAATATAGCAACTTAAATAGTTAGCAAAACTCTACTTTTTTCGCGTTACGATAAATGACAGGATTTCGCATGGAATAGACAACACGTTGATTGAAAGATTTACCACCTTCTTATCTGCAAAAACCGGCCTATGGCTCAAAGCCAAAAGCCCGCTGAAACTAGACCTCAATCCAGTTTTCCTTAGTCGAGAATTGCAGCTAAGCTAAACACCGACGAAACGTTTTGATGGCTGGCACAGAATATTTTGGTGCAAAAGCTCAACCACGCGACCACTTACCTGAGTTCTGCCTGTCAACACCATCGGAAAATCACCCAATCAGACACTTTCGCAGCATTGACAATTGACTATATCCACACCCACGCATGATCTTCTCACGTTTAACACAAGCGAAATATCATCACATAACTTAACCTATGGTTGGTTTTCACATGACGTCACAAAAACTAAAACTATAAACTATCGATCCTACAGAGATTTTGCTTTCACGATACATTAGAGCAGCTGAAAACTAATTTTCATACAAATTTTCAAAAGGGTTCTTGGTTTTGTGAGAGAGTACGCTTGAATTTTTAAGCCTTAGCGTGGCGCGGCATTTACATGACGGCCAAGCCGAGCTGTCACGTAGGTTAAAAAAAATGACTCTTTCCAGGACATTTTGCTGTCTAAACAGTTCATGTATTAGAAAAAGTATTACTTTAATGTTCATGAGTTTCTCGAAGAATAAATTCTCGCTTTTGTAGCAAAACTCGTTAACAGATGTTTCTGCTGGTTTCCGTCCGCCATGTTGGAGCTCATCCAGGTGAGCACCAGCATGGCGTCTCCATACAAATCTCTATAAGTTTGGGTAAAACTTTTCTTCGGATATCTCGTATACGAAATATTCCTCTGACCTGAATCTTGGCAAGGTTCTTTGCATATGTACCTCCTGTCATTTCCCAGATTCTGGACTTTATCTATTGAACGGTTTTGATTTTTTTTTTGATCTATTTTCAATGGCGTGACACTGAAAACCAGCAATTGGCAGATAAACAACTCTAGACTTTTCTCTTATACCCGTCTTATTCATTTCCGGAAGTACAGTCACACGGTCGGCAGACCGGCATAGTCTTGGCCCGGGTCAAAGTTCGCCTGCAATTTTTCCCTCGCCTAATAGATTTGTCTTCTAGAAGCCTGTTTTCGAGACCAAAAACTTGTGGTGGGTGGTCACCTGAGAAAAACGAACAATATCTTACCTTTCTGTCTTAGCCCGGATCAGGGTGATTGATCATCCGTTTAGTCAAATGAAGCGAGAATACAATCCGATATTGGACGGTGCAGACTCCGCGGATCGCATTAACTTTGTCCCATTTCAGAGCTTTATATGATACTCTCCGGGAACGAAATATAAAATGCTAAGCGGCAAGGACGCCTGCTTTAGGTGGGTACTGATTTCAAATAGTTGTCACCTGAGTTAGACAGAGAATTCTGGGTATGCAGTAACCTTAAGAACTAGAAACCTTTTTTGTAAATTTCAAGTTGATTATAGGTATTAACTAAAATATTTAAATTTTTGCTCTTCTTTTGATGCACAATATTTATCTTATATTTCGTCAGAAACCCTACGTCGTGCCACAATTTCCGTATTGGCTTTTATTTTTTATGTATTTTTCGTTTTGAATTGTCACAACCTTAGTATTTTACGATCTCATGCATGCTTAGTTAGATTTTAATATTTGAGGCTGTTTGTACATAAGTGGACTATAGACTAAGAGTTGTTTAGCTGTTAAGTTTTAAGCACAATCAGTAGTATTGAACTAAACTGACAAGGAATAAATATATTGTTCAAGAAATATAAAGAATTACCCTTCCATTTTTGACGCAGGCAGACAGCACTCACGTGCGACCATAAGTTTACGAGGCTGGGCCTGTGACTTGCTTTGTCTCCTTCAACTTGACCAAAGTGGCTAAGTAGTGACTTATTACCGCTGTTTCGAAAAAGGACTCGAGTTAGTCGGTCATAACATTGAACTCAACAGCCCTCCCTAGTTCTATTTTTTAATCTGAAATGTTTTTTTTTTTTTGTTTATTCAAATTTACCGTCCACAACACTTGCCGTAATTCACTACTTTGGCAATATTTAGTTATGGCCTTATTTTATTCTTTTTTCTTTTCCTTTGTTTTCTTTCAGGGAAAGAACTTACTGCGAATGAAAACGGTTTAATTAGTTAACACTTTGCAAAATCTATACATAGCAACTATAGGATATTCATTTGTGTCGAGTACAATTCAACGGAAATGCGTCTGTCTACCTCAATAAGCATGAACCTTTTCCTTATACAGCTATTTTGAGAAAGGTTGTCGCTTTCCTTAGCACTCGCAAACAAACGTCCATGGCCTCTCGTGTAATTCTTTCAAATTTCTTTGAATAACAGGGAACTCAAAACTACCCACAATACCTTTCGGGGTTGTCGCGTGCACTTTTCCGACAACCTTTCTCGAATTGCTGTATACAGCTAAATCAAAAAAGGTTGCTTTGGTAATTGGTCATTGGTAATTGTGCATTTGGACATATGGAACAATGCAATGATTTACTTGAGTGACCACCAAACAATAGCTTCACAATGCGCAATTCCCAACGCCCAAAGCAACCTTTATTGTTCTAGTGTGCCACGTAGTTCATTAGAGACCATCTGCAGAAAAGTGTTCTTTTTCAATAAATGTCCTAAAATTTACAACGAGTGTCTTATTTTTAATTAATGTTTCTTTTCTTTTCTTTTTTTTTTTTGTTTTTCATTATTTCAATGTCCCTAATTTTCTTGGCATTCGCTAGGTGATTACTCGCTTTGCCGTAGCCATAAGTTATAATTTATAGCCTAAAGATAAAACATCGGCACCTGAAGTTTTCTATAGCTGTTCGTTTCTCCTTCGCGTACATTTTAATTTAAGACCAGTTTAGTGATAGTCAGTTACTATGGTTACGAGATATGACGTCATAAGTAGCAGATGGTCACGCCACGTTTGAGTAAAAATCATGTTTTTTCAACGTTTTTAAACAATAAAAGAAAAACTTGTGGATGAAATGATGCAAAGTAATTATTTATGTGTTATTTTACATGTTAAGAGCAAAAAATATTACGTCTCACTGTTTTTACCTTATTTTTTATTCTTGATAAAATTCAAGATGGCTGCCAAGATGGCAACCATGTTTGGTGACGTCACAGACCTCCAGCAGCCCCTACATCCATAAATCTTGTAGAGAACATAAAAGACTTTTCACTGAAGGATCCTTTCGAAATATTGCCACATATCAAAAACCCAAGGGGGAGGGGAAGGGTCCATCAACCCTCCCCCTTCTTGGACGACGGTGGGGGTTTGACCTTGCGTGTACGTCCGAGGGTTAACATTTGGAAATGTTACTGACGAACAACGATAAATTACTTCATAATGTGCAAGTGTTGCTGAATTAAAGTTAAATTTCACTGCACCTAATCAGCATGGCGAGTCGCAAGCCTTAGCGGGGAAAATTTGTCCCTCATCTGACCAAAAGGCCATTGTTTAAATTCAGCCAACTTCATAGACCGTTGACAGCTTGAAACCTTACTTGAGCTGAAATGCGAATCTCCTTTCGTGACCTTCTATGAAGTTTTAGCCAACATATATTTCATATCAAAGGATCATTTTGGCAGACACTTCTATAAAGCTGATGGAATAAACATTCATCTGAAACAGTGCATCAGTTGGAAGACTTGTGGCGGTGTAGAGGAGTTTTGCACAAATGATCAAACAGGGGATACCTCAAAATTAATATGCATTTCTGTTTTACAGCAAATGAACGAAGTGCAGCGATTTAAATTTAATCATTTATTTATTTATTTATTTATTTTATTTGCCACATAATAATTACAAAAACTATTTGAAAAGAGGAAGAAAAAAAAAAAAGAAGTGGCGAGGAGACCTAACAGAAACTATAGGAGCTTATGAGAGGTTAGGTCTCCTCGAACTATGAGCTAGAGCTGTTTCACATCAATAGAAGAAAGGAAGGCGAAAAGTCGAAGATGGAAAGATTTATAAACTGTTTTCATACTTACTCAATAATTTAATCTTCAGTTTTTTCTTAAAAGAGGAGAGAGATTGAGAGTTGATGACCTTGTTGTCTAGTGAATTAAAAAACTTAGGCCCTTGAAAAAAGGGCGAGAAGTTCTTCGTGTTTGTACGACAATACGGTAGACGGTAGGCCTGGGAATTTCTTGTATTGTAGGAGTGGAATTGATTGCTTTGAGAGAATTTGTTATTAAAGTTTGGGGGTAAGAATGACACAAAGAATGACACAAAGTCACCAACTCTCTGATTAGGTGGTCTGTAAATAACACCACCGATAATATTTTTCCCATGGGGTCTTGATACTTCAATAAACAAAGATTCTGCAACATCAATATCGTCAAAACTCAAGTCAGCGCGAATTTTAAAATCGAGATTGTCAGAAATATATAATCCAACACCACCACCAGTTCTATTTGGGCGATGTTTGTGGATAAAATTGAAACCATCTATGTCTGCGGAATGGGAATAATCGTTTAGCCAAGTCTCAGAAACGCCAATTAAAGAGAACTTAATATTCAAGCATGTCAAAAGAATAGAAAGGCTGTTTAGATTACGTTGAAGACTACGAATATTTAGTTGTAGGAGCGAAAAATCTTCATCAAATAAATTATCATTTCTCAGCATTTCGTTAAATTTGTCTTCAATGTAGTAATCACAGTCGACGTCGTCTGTGCAGAAATTAACATCAGGATCTATATCATCAGAACGAGTTAGGGAAAGATTGTGACTTGAAAATAAAGGGTCGTAATTTAGACTGGAAAGTCTTTCAGGATCATAACGGACCGGGCCATGTTGGAGTTCGTAAATTGCAAGGTTAAAACTATAATCGTCTAAAGCATTAAAAGGTAAAGTGTCATCAGGAATCGAAGCCATGGCTAATAAATAATAAATACATAAATACGTACTAAATTAAATTAACTATAAATTTAAGTTTTATTGTAGCTTTTTCCGGGAAGCGGGACTATTCTTATATTTAGAGAAAAGGCCGCTGAAGTCTCCTATTTAATCCTGTTCGCGGCTTAAACTTGAAGCTTTTATATTTGTCTTATAATACCTATATGATGTTCCTTAATTATGATTGAAACGATATATTTAGTTCAAAACGGGCTTGCGAGCCACAACCAATAAAAACCAAGTTCCCTTGCACTAAGCGAAGGCGACACACCCGACCGCTTTCTTTTTCAGGCGACTCACCCGGAAGAGCATGCACGTGCAGACGGAACTTTGGTCGTTGTTTTGAATCCGAAGAATAAGTTCAATTGCGAATTTTACAGCGTCTAGTTGAAAAAACAATCCTACTGCAAGCCCCAAACAAAAGAAAAACATATTTGGCAAAACCTTTTCCAAAACTATTTTTTAAGCTTTCGAAGGCCTCGTTTTTTACAGAAAGACTCATTTAATACACACGTTTTACAAAGTCTTCTTGTACTAAGCGAAAGCGACTCCCCCAAAAGCTCGCTTTTAATCAGGCGACACATCTATGAAAGCACGTACAGAATACCCTGAACCATCTACAATTTATGAATCTGTTTTTCGATGAATTAAAGCTCTCTGTTCGTGAAAAGTAATGGAGACTAAAAACGGCTGGGGAGGGGAGCGTTGCGTGACGAGCCTAAAAACGGTTGCGAAGGAGACTACGATGGACGCAACCCATCAACTGAAATCATTTCGATTCCCCTATAAACATTAAAAGAAAAAGAAAGCTGTTAAGATTTAGAGACCTACAAATAACGAGCAAAACACAAGCCCCTCTCTATGAAGTACATTTACGTCGGTAGGGGTATGGGTAACACGTGTGATATTTTAGTAGGAGTCACGTTGGCCTGTCCGATACTACAATCACAGACAAAAGTAGTTGGGAAGGTTGTGCAACTTAACAGTAGTCCATTTTAACCCTGAAAAAAGAGAGTTTTCTTTTTTGCTAAATATCCCCCGTCCCCCCTATTCAATGTTGGGATATAACAGAACAATTACGAGCAAAAATATGAACGTTTTGATCAACATTGGGCCAGGGGCGGGGGAAGGAAGGGAAAGAAGAGGTAAAAAGAGCATTCTTCCCAACATTTTTCACGATGATTGTAGGTAAACGATTATTTTCATAGGCAGAGCTCCTTTCGGCTGTGTTGAGAACGCATGCAGCAGTGCAGTACTACGCAACTTACTGGCTTGTTGTGCAAAGAGTATTTTAACTATAAGATAATTTTCTCCAGTTAATTCAAACAAAGATCTGAGCATGTAGCGACAACTATAAATCGCACTGGATCATGATGTAGTTAAACGTTGGCGACAAGCAAAACAGTTGAAAGATGAAAAAAAAAAAAAAAAAAAAGATGAAAGATATAGCAATTTGGCAGCTACGTATGTACGTGTATTATGCCACACGGATGTCTACAATTTTCAACACATTCCATTGTTTATCAAGAAAATGCTGCACGAAGTTAATAGTAAGAGCTTTTCGACTTCTTTATAAGGGTACTTTTTGTAACACAAATTAAAATTGCCTCCTGTGGAAGTTGTGCTGGGCCTGTTTCTTCCTAAACACCGTACAATCACTCCCAAGCGCACCACATTACTGATTTGGAGGACATTTAGGAGGTTTTGGCACGGATATGTTCGATGCAGAAATAAATAAATTATAGGAAAAAAAATCGAACACTGTGCTTACCGTAACGGAGTCTTACGATTAAGAAAGTCATAATAAAAACCAGAATTAATGTATCGCAAGGTAAACCTACTGATCCAAGGCTGAATTGGCCGGCCATCTCCGGTTGTCAGAAGAAGTTAGAACTCTCCGAACCTGTCCGATCTGTCAAAATTTTCTTTCAAATTCCAATCGCTTCCAAGGGAAATAATTTTGAATCAACACAGAAATTCTCGACCGGGATACGGCAAAAAAGAACTCACATATACTCCATAAAATGATGGCTCCTATCCGGAGAATAGTTGAAAAGACTGCCTTCGACTTTATTTACCCCACCTAGTACTGTTTTAACCATATTAAAAGACAGTTGCGAAATTTTGAATTGTTTCATCGCCTCTGTGAAAATCACTATCGATGACAGCCAGTCTGACCCCTGCTAACATGCGTGAGATCAGAGGTAAAATTATAACAGGAAATTGAGCATAGCAGCCGTCAGTCCACGTAATTAGTAAAGGGACTTAATGCGGGTCCTCATGTAAAGGCTACAAAGAGCTGAACTCTGGCGCATGCTCAAAACAACAATATTTCAGGGCCTCACACTGTCTGCCTCAGCTTCGCTAGCATAATTATTAGGAAAAAAAATAATAATAAAATACAATGAAATAACATTGAGTAAAAGGATTAACACGCTTGCTATTCAATTTGGCGATTACCGGGTGAATATCGATTATCGATTCGTATCTTAAGACGACTACTACAAAATATTCCCTACGATCATGAACGAATGCAATAGTGATAAGGGGTATAGCGAAAACTAATTGGTAAATTGAAGAGAATTTAGATTTTTGTCCTAAAAAATAAAAACAGTTAATAATAATAATGATAATTATAATGATAACAACAACAACAATTATAATAATAATTTAGTTAAAATTAAGATCATTAACAACAACATAACATTGATAAAATAGTAATAATGGAAACTTTATTTGTGTTTTTTGAATGTACAATTGTAAATCTCGCTACGAATAGGCAATTTACAAATGCTGCTTGAGATTGAATTATTAAAAAGAAAAAAAAAAAACAAAACAAAAAGAAAACAAACAAACAAGCAAAAACAGAACAAAATTCCCCCCAAAAACAACAACAAACAAAAAAAACAAAACAAAAAAAACAAAAACAAAAAATCAAAATTGCATTAAGTCTGGGGTATCCCAGTTCCTGTTTCTACAACAAAAGATGTAATATGTTGCTCTAATGGCTATATTTATCACTTTCTTGATTACATAATGTTGCTGCTTTTTGTCAATGCCAATGTCATTCATCATGTCTAAGAACGTGGAGCATTCATCGGAGAAAACGCCAAGGGAACTCATGGAGAATTTATAAATCTCACACATCTGTAATTTCTACTTATTTCGTTGATCAAGTTCACATATTTTTCTTTCTTACTCACTGCATTGTTGTTAAGGTTGGACTCGAAACCAACTGTTAATTCTAGAACATATAGGCACTTGGACTGGATTAGGAAAAGAAGATCTGGACGATAATTTTCACCAGTTATTATTGAGGGATTCAGAAAACCATTAACATCTGCATAGAGTGAAGAGTGAACATTAATTACAGGTTGAAGTGACTTGGCAATGAAGTTAAGGATTGAGTCGTGTCTCCAGGTAAAGCGATCAAGGTACTGTTGACAACCAGCGACAACATGAAGGAGTGATTCAGGATTAAGACAAAAGGAGCAATCAGGACTTTGTGATAATCCCCATCTTGCCATATTCTTACGTGTAGGGAGGGAGGTGTTGATGTAGCGGATGGTAAAATTGTAAATGTTCTTGGGTAGATGAGACTGGACCTCTGACCAAATAGAATTTACAGATGATAATGAGTACTTGATAACATTTGAGAAGAAGAAACCTTGAGATAATAATAATAATAATAATAATAATAATAATAATAATAATAATAATAATAATAATAAAATACTGATAATAACAATAGAAACATCGCACTGAAGGAGATCGCAAAAAGCAAGTACAAAGACCTAGAACTAGAAATACAGGGAATGTGGCATATGAAAACCGTAGTGATCCCTGTGGTTGTTGGTGCGCTTGGTACAGTAAAGAAGAGGAAGGTAGAAAAAATCAAGAAAGTATCAGAGACAGCTACTGTGACAGAGATTCAAAAGATATGTATGCTGGGATCTGCGCGAATCCTCAGAAAGGTGCTTAGTGTATAAACAGAATGATTGACTTGAGTGACTGATGCTTCAGGTGTATGGTTTGCGCTCGGCTGATGGACAAAAAGAACACCAGCAAAGACTGTGATAGAAGAGAGAATAATAATAATAATAATAATAATAATAATAATAATAATAATAATAACAATAACAATAACAATAGCAATAACAATAACAATAACAATAACAATAACAATAACAATAACAATAACAATAACAATAATAGTAATGACAAGAAGAATTGAGTGGATAGATATATAGATAACTTTATTTCATCTCGGGTTGATGAGGCTGATTAGTGGAGTACAATTTAGGGAGTAATCGAGCGGGTAATAATTAATTACTAAAAAAGGGATTCTCAGCATCATTACTCAGTCTTAGTCCCGAAATTACAAGCCCAATTACTCTTGAACTGTATGGATGTTACTAAAACGGGGAACGGGGAGCGGGGAACGGGGAACGGAAGTCTAATAACCAGTAGTCAGCGGTATCCCCCATAAAAATCCAAAAAATGGCTGATCAAGAACCCGGTAAGATCGATGATGGAGGAGCGTCGAAGCAACACTTAAGGTCGCTATCTTAATAATGAACTAATTATGCTCATGAGGTGCATGAAATAATACGGAGGTAATAATTTCATGACATTTTTCACATTTTTGCGTTTTACTGAACAACAAAATATGCTCCAACAGCAGTTGAAAGAAGCTACAGTCGGGACAAAAACTCTCAAAGCACAGCCATATTTGGAACTCAAGCGAACCTATACTGTGTCTAACTCACAAAGCAATGAACTACTTTTGCTTGACGCGTTTCGTAGGGTTTTGGCTTAAATACATGCTGAAAGATAACGTGGATCGAAGCAGTCAGGTGTGTTTCCTCGACAGTAATAGTGTGGCAGTACTAGTGGAGCTCCTTCCTAGCTGAAGCGTTTTTTTCAGGCCCAAATTAAAACATGTTGGCGAGGAGATAAAACTGTAAGTCTAATAATATTATATTTACAAACCTATGATGAGAAGTAAGTGCAAATTGTATTATGTGAAAAGATAAGATGGATCAGGTTATTTAATACATCAATGAAAGGCAACTTTAAACATATTAACATGCAATGTGCCAGGAATATCAACCATACCTTGCTCTTAAAGATGACAGTTGTTTCAGAGCAAATGGCTATGCTGTGGTTTTATTTTATTATAACCACTGTTGAAAGTTTGCTTCCCTTTGTTTGGGGGTATGGTAGTATGAACTTTGTAATTATGAGTTCAAAACAAAGAGATTAAAATTCAAACTTAGGATAAAAGTGAACCACAACTGAGCTGCAATATTAAGTGTTGCAAGTGTACATGGGGAAGTACTTTGGTTGAAAGGTACTTTCTAAAGGCTAGCTGTTAAAATATGCATGGGAAGTATACTTCCTCTGTTTAGCCCTCTGGATGCCTCTTTTTTTTTCTAGGGGGACTCCTTTAATGTTTTTGCAGAGGGTAGCTCCACTTCTCTTTAATGAATGTTATTTTTACTGTGGAGAAAAATATTTCAAGCTCAGTGTAAAACTGAATGTGTCAGTGACTTAAACCAGTTAATATTGTCAAGCTGCTTTATTAGCTTAATTCAGTGATATTGCAGTGCACCTACCATCAAGCATCACATCATCAATGTTGCAGAGGTTGGCAGCTTATTAGAAGGTGGTTGATAAGCCTTCAAGTAAGCTGTCTGTAGTTTTGGAAATAAAGAGTTCAAGGTCTCACACAAGTGATGGGAGGCAAAAGATTAGAGTGCGAATATGTTTTTCAGTAAACACGCGCAACTGTATGTGTATAGTGGCCACATTACACTTACTCAATGTTTCATGTAAGATAACGCAACAGATCTTGCTACCCATTTTCCCTAATTTTATTTCCCCTCCAGGGGGCATAATTTCTTTTAACATATCGGGATTTTAAAAAAAGGGGATGGAAGCTTTCAAATGAATAAAAATTCATTTAATGAAGCACAGTATCAAAGAAATTAAAGAGAAGAATCAGACTACGGTAACAGTAACCCAGAGGGGAGGAGGGGAGGGGGGGGGGGGGGGGTTCTCACTGAAGTTTTATACGAAGAGACTCTGCCCCAGGGATCAACCCCTTACCCTTTGTATGTACCATTCAGAAAAGGTACCCCTTTTGTATACCCTTTAGTGACAAATGGTACCCCTTTTCACATACCTAAGTTTGAACGCTGCATCCCTTTTTGATTGCTGTAAATACACCATCTTTACAATATGAATAAATCGCTAAAACAGGTGTTCTTGTCTCTCACATCCATAAAGTGCGTCTGTGACTGATCTCATTTTGATCCTTCAGCTGACTGAAATGACAGATGTCCCCTTCATATACTTCAACTATAAAAAGACCCTTCCCTTTCATGTACCTGAAGCCTGAAAAGGGAACCTTTTCGGGGGGAGCCTCTCTGTTTAGGCCATTATAGTACCCCTCCTGCACTGAGAACAGTACTTGATACAGTGATATTGTATAGTATGAGCTGCACCAAACGTTTTGTGCCCATGAAGAGGTACTTTGATTATTTTAAGATAATTTTCATTTTTCTTCAAAAGAAAGGGAAGAGTTTGGGATCTCATTCTTAGCGGGGACTGGTGGTGGTGAGGAGGGGGAGGGGGTTGGTTAATTGAGGGTCTGCAGAGAGTGAAAATCTTGCATTTAATGCAATCCAATCGTTTTTATTCAGGAAAGGGTCGTCGGGGGTATTTTGCAGAAAGACAAATGGCCACTGTACAACTTTGAAGTTTACTGATTAGGGTGAGGAAAATGAGTGAATTCGGACCCATTAGGGTCATTATACTGGTCTATACTGGGCGAACTGACCTGAAACAAATTGTTTCATCACAGAATAATAAAATGATATTATTTTATTTTCATGGGTCAGTGAAACACTTCAATATCGTGAATGCTTGCAGTGTAGTAGATCTAATAATATTAAAAGCAGAACCAGATTGTTAAAGTAGTCTTAGTAATTATGTGATGACATGGTCAATAACATTTTTCAAAGCAGACATCTCTATCAAAGGAAATAGGAGAAGTCTGCACGCAAGCTACCTGGCTACTTCGATGTATGTTATCTATCATGGAAAAGTAGTTCATTGCTTTGTGGGCTAGACTCAATATAGATTCGCTTGAGTTCCAAATAAGGCTGTACATGTGCTTTGAGAGTTTTTGTCCCGATTGGCTTCTTTCAACTGCTGTTGGAGCATATTTTGTTTCCTAAGGATAATTGTTTAGTAAAACGTAACGCAAAAAGGTGAAAAATGTCATTACCTCCATATTCTTTTAAGAACCTCATGAGCATAATTAGTTCAAGTAAAATAGCGACGTTATTTAAGTTTGTTTCGACGGTTCTCTTTCACCGATCATCGGCCATATTGGATTTTATGGAGGCTACCGCTGACTACTGGTTATTAGACTTCCGTTCCCTGTTCCCCGCTCCCCGCTCCCCGCTCCCCGCTCCCCGTTCCCCGTTTTAGTAACATCCGAACTGTACGACACGATGTCCTCTTACCAATTAATTTTGTCAATAAGAAAATGCAAGGATTTTAGGATGGAAATATTGGTGTTACAAATGTGAGCACAGTATTTTTATTTTACATCTGCTTACTGCTTCCAAAGCCAAAAAGACATCATAGACTTCAGAAAGTGCATCGTTTTCTTTACTTTCAAGGCTTTCTAATAATAATAGTGCTTACACTGAGGTTTTCAAAGTGTAAGGAAAACTATCTGAAAACATTTTGAAAATGATTAATATGAATTGTGAAATGTAGTTAGAGGAAAACGCAAATCGTCTTCCCATGGATAACCAAATGTGTAAATTAGGTGTTTCTTTCAGTTGCGTACTTGTTGACTCTTTAAAGTATGACTTACAATTAGAAGGTTCTTTGTGCATAATGTTTTAAGGATGTGAAAAGACTGTAAGCGCGAAAAAGTGGAAATGAAAATTTAAACTAGCTAGTGAAATGTTGTTTTGCGGAAACATTGACCCACGCTTATATACGAACAATAGTAAACGATTTCCTCAAACGATTCTAAAAAGGATCTTGATTTCCTTTGACTTCTTGTCTCTTTAGACACCTAATATTTGTCGAGTTTTGGACAAAAACAGTTTAAAGTGGCCTATTCTCAGGCTGTTATTCATTTAAGATGATCATGAACTTGGAAATTTACCTTGAAAAGAGAGCTAGCCTTTAATCCACGATTACGAAGGTAGATTTTTTATGGACGATTAGGATTTCCATGTCCTAGGTCGATAATAAGCATTGAATTAAATAAAAATATAATCAATAGAAAGAAAAACGAAAAGAACATCTGGTAAGTTCACAGCGACTAAAAATCGGCTTTATTCATAACATCAAAGAGAAGAAATAAATATGCATTTTTTTCTGCCAAAATTGATTGACCAATCAAAAAGACGGATGAGGAATGTGAATGAAGTTAGAATTGCGACTAGAGTCATAAAGACATATGCGAGATAAAATAACTTATTTGTCTATTGAAACAGCAAGTTTCTTTCAGTCCTGACTTATAATTGTCTTCATTGAACATGTCAAAGAAGAAACGTTATCGCTAGTTTATTGCACCAAAACTTACCAAATTAATGTAAAACTAATTTTTATCAAATCAATTTGCACCTAAGGGTAATCAGGTAAAAAGTTAAAAGTATGGCGGTAATGCTGAAACAAAAAATTTTATTATCTACCTTTTTTTTTTGTATGAAATTAAGTCATTTCTTAATTATACCATCATAAAAAATGGTTATACGCAAATTTGCATATCAACTTTTAAAAAAGCGAATCAATGATTAACAATTTGATCTTTTTAAACTAAGTGTCGGTTACTGCTATATTTTGACTTGATAAACAGAAGTTGTTACTTCTTATCGCCTCAAGTTAATGGATTTGCGGGATTGCTTGACTGAATAGCCATTATTTTATATAATTATATTTCTGAACATGAATACTGGTCTGGTCCATGACTTCCAAAATTGAATCTCAATTCATGCATTCCCTGTTGTAAAATAAGTTCAGCACATCCGCTTGAATCAGTTGATTAAGGGGAAGCTAGAAAACAATTTAAAAATACCTGATGCATTTTAATAAAACCAAAAACCCATCCCTTGGAACATTCAATCAATGGCAACGTCATGTTCTACAAGGAGAAAATTAATTAAACGCGAAAAAACAAAGAGTTGTTTTAGCTTTTGGGTTGCTACTTTACAATGATGATTATTTCGCGCGTTTCTAAAAGTCAACTTGTTATAAATAAAAAGCTCGAACCACCAGATTTATATACACTCCCAATAGTCGAAAGGGCTGTTAGTAAACAAATGAACCTGAAAACCTTCCACCTACTATTATTTTAAGTTCTACATCGCCGACTTTTTGCCGAAAATGGCTTAAAACTCGTTGATGATGGTTGCTGGTGCTATTCGCGAATTTTGAGTCACTCAAATTCCACTTTCAGTGCGAGAGTAAATTGTGACGGTGCTAGCGTAACTCCGAACCAAGGCGTCATCCTTTAAAGTTGAAGGAATGCATAAATGAAAACTAATCGCGGTAGAAAAAAAAAATATCTATATTTCTTTAAAGTATCGATCTGATGACAAATTTGATTTATCCTCAGACCACGCGTGTCCAGTTTTATTTTGTACAAACTAACCGACTGTAGTCACGATTTTGCGAAAGATACGCTAGCTTAAAGTTCGGCTTATCGGCGGCGCTGTGAATTAATTTCACCTAGCAATACTTAAAACCTAACAAATGACAGCTACGATAAGTAATTATACGCATGTGGATGGTCTTTGATATTCCCACTAAAACCTCCCACTCTAACGAAGGGAACAATGACGCATTTCCGTGAGGCATTCATTCTTCCTCTCATTAAGTCTCATAAATAGTTAATTAAAAGCCTGAGAATTGATTAATGGTCTTATCTAGCAAATATAAAGAGTATATTGAGCGTTCTTTCATCTTAAATTGTTTGAAAGGCCTCCATAGTCTGGTTATCCTCTAAATCGAACCCAATCGCTGGCGGATTTAAACAATGCATTTAACTTTTCTATTTCTTCTCTGCACAATGTTATGGACAATGGATTGTTTATTAACAAAACCTGGCAATTCTCCGCTTGGAAACTTAGCAAATACTATAGAAAAGAAGGGTGCAATACGACCACCGTGCATTCTTGGACGATGCAATCGAAGAAGGAGAAGAAAACTAAAAGGCAAAAAGGTATAAAAACAAAATAATAGAACGATTTTAGGGAATTTTATGACCTAAGCATGCATTTTCCTGCCTTTTGTTTAAGCCTAGTTTTTTTTTTTCATTATTGTTGCTTGTATAAAACTGAGAAGGTTCTAAACTTTCGCATACGTCACGTACGTAAAGTTCAATGAAGAGTCATCCGTAACTACAATTTCATAAATGTATTAATCATTTGGTCAAACCCGTTTCATTATTTAGAACAGCTATTAACTCCGTTTAATTGCGGAAGAGGATAGGACACCCAGTGATTAACGATTCCATTTGAAAATGAAATTTTACAGCACCCTTTTGCACTTTCTTGAAACGATGCATATGGAAAGTTTGAAGCTAATGAAAAACCAGTCATTTCCCGTGGTAACTGACCCTTTATCCCAAGAGGGAATCGAGTACGTAAGGTCACTTGTTCCGATACCACCAGGTATATAACGGAAATAACGAAATTAAAATGTCACCCAGAACGTTGAATACTTGGGAAGAAGCAACAGTTTCAAGTCTAAACTACTCAAGATGAAATAATAATAACAAAAAAGTGGTAATAATATATAATATATAATAAAGCTAGACATGGATACTACCATCCAAGAGCTAGAAATGGAAGAATCATACAAATTCCTTGGTGTGAACGTCAGAGAGATGGAATACGGCATTTGATGAAGAAAGAAAAAAAGAGTATTACCGAAGAGTCCTATCTTCAGGAAACCAAAGACCCCATGCTAGCAATGGTGCGAGAATATAACTTCCAAAAAAAAAATAGTACTCTATTAGAAAGCAAGCAGAAACCTACAGAAAAGAACTTGGCATCCCGTGCCTGAAATTTACTGAAAATGAATCGCACACAGCATTTTCGTAAAGAGCTCAGGCCAATGCTTAAAAAAACAACGATAAGTGAATACTGTCCAAAAATGGGAAGAAAAACCATTGCATGGAAAGTACCCTACTAGAAGCAACTAGAGGCAAATGTGGATTGCAGCTTAACTCACAAATGGCTAACAAGTGCTGAGCTTGAGGCAGAAACGGAAGGCCAGCCTGTCGCAGCCCAAGATCAAAACTTGGCAAAGAGATCTTTTGCCAAGAACTTTGAACCAAGACGTCAACCCTATGTACAGAGTTTGCAACCACTACGAAGAAACCATTGGTCACATCACAAGTGGCTGCTCTGAATTTGGAAAGTCGGAGGACATACATAGACGCAATAAAGCTGCCTCTTACATCCACTAGAAAATCTGCAATATATAAAGAGCACAAAATCAAAGTGGTGGACAAGTGGTAAGAGCATACACCAGAGACAGTAACAGAAAACGAAAAATCCCTACCATCAGTCAATACAGAGGAACTCCAAAAGATGAATTATCCGAGAAGGTATCCGAGAAGGTATCCGAGAAGAAGCAGATGGAGTATTGCATTGTCATTCATTGGCTGGGAGCAAAATTCTCTTCAAATACTTTAAGACCAGCAGTGTTCTGTGTAAGAGGCTCCAGAACGACCAAACACTGGTTGAACATTGATTTTAGGCGGACAGAATTGAAATCACAAATGAGGTTGGAAAGATAAAGTAGAATACTTTTTATTTTTTTTTTTTAAGCATTGTATAGAACAGTTTTAAAAGCCAAACCTAGGACTTTTAATGTTTTTATCAATGAATTTATACCGTAATATTTTATTGGATAATGTTTTAAATACACTTATAATTTTATTCCATAATATAATAAGGAATTGTCTTCACGGCGGCGGTTCGCTTTAGCCGAGACGAACACAAGCGCCATAACCAGGTGATCTGTGACGTCACTGCGGGGGCCTGGGGAAAGAAATTTTAATGCCGTATCCCATAAACCAAAGCTGACGGGAACAGATTGAATTGAATTGGTGCGCGCGTTGGTTTATCGGATACGGCATTAAAATTTATTTCCCCAGGCCCCCGCAATGACGTCACAGATCACCTGGAATGGCCTGTCGAGACTGGATCACAACGCACTTGCTTAACGAAAACATCACATGTGACCAGCTCCAACATAAGACAAATACAGGCATTAATAAAATATCAAATAATAATAAAAAAAAAACAAACAAATAACTATATGCATCTTTAAATTAATTACTTGAAAGTTCTAGCATCCGTCATTTACCATAAAGTGCAAGTGCCAATTGCTTCAGTTCTCTCCGCTGGAACTAAACTATAGATATTTTTTTTGCTTTTTCATACAAGTCCTTCGAATTTCAACATGGCTGCCTCGTCACTTGGTTGCAGACCAACACTAGTCAGACTAGAATGGCGTCATTTTGTGTGTTTGCTCTGTTTAAGCATTTCATTTATCTCAGCCAGCATGAGAAAAGGAAGATCGATCTGTATCGTGCATGGCTGGAAAAATCAACATTCGCAAAATGCTATCATCTTGAAGTGCAGAGGAATTCTGACTCGTGAAAATAATTGTACACTTCAAACAAAAAAACAAACAAACAAATCGAAATGATAACAGGCCAAAAACAATTAACACGGACGTACAAGGGAGGGGGTGGATGCCACCCCACCATAAGGTTTTTCTGAGTTTTTTTTCCTGGAGGATAAAACATCAGCACCTCACGTTTTCAGTAGCTGCTAGTTCATCCCTTGCGTAGATTTTGAGACACGTTTAATGATGGTCAGTTGCTATTGTTATGAGATATGACGTCATAAGTAGCAGGAGGTCAGGCCAATTTTGGGTGAAAATACATGTTTTTTTCAATTTCGTTCAACAATGAAAGTAAATCTTGTGGCTAAAAGCATGCAAAGTGTTTATATACGAGTTATTTTTCATGTTAAGCACAAAAAATGACCATTTCTTGCGGTTTTATCCTGATTTCTAATCGTTGGTAAAATCCAAGATGGCAATCATTGTTAGTGACGTCGCAGGCCTCCAGCAGCGCCACCACACATTAAGTATATCTCATCTTATTAAGACGATCAAAGGCTTTCCACTTAAGGTAAAATCGTTTTAAAAATACTGCAACATATCAAAAATACCGGGAGGGGTTCCATCAACCCCCTTCCCCCTTTAACATGGTGGGAGTATGAATTTGCGTGTGCGTCCGAGCCAAGGGTTAACAGATTTATGTGAGTAAGGTCAGCATCTGGCAACGAAAAAATAATAATAATAATAATAATAATAATAATAATAATAATAATAATAATAATAATAATAACAGCCCAATTCCTTACTTTTACAGGAAATTCAAAGAAAAGTTTTAAGAGCTATGGATACAGAACAAACAATTCAACGAGGACAAGATGTCATATTTAACAACAAATACATTGACGAAGGACTATAAAGGTCGATCGAGGAGCTGCTTAGACTTCAGGGAGGAAGAACATGAAAAAGTTGTATATATATAAAAAATGATAACAAATAATAATAATAATAAAGTAAATAAAAGTAATAAATTAAAGGAAAAAAAAACAACAACAACAGCAATCATAGCCTTCTCAAATTATAGTTTATTATGTTATACAATATTATAATAATGCAATGCAATACAATGCATTACAACGCTATACACTACATCCCGGAGTGGTCAATTGATAAAAATCGTTATCGATAAAAATCGGTAGCAATAAAGTGATATTTTTTTACGGAAATCGGTGAAAATCTATAAACTAAATTGCTGTGACAAATCGATGTTATCGACTTTTCCACTATTGTTGTTAGATAGTACAGCTGAGAAATCACATCCACGAGTAATAACAGATCAAAAAACAGGAAAATGAGAAATGTGGAAACTATTACACACACAAATTTTTCTCTTGAAACTCTTCGTTTTGTACATACTAACAAGAACGCTTCGGTTTTATAATTACATTCAGCTCTCACAGGCAGTATTACGAGAAATACAACCTTAGTAAAATTTCTTAGCCTTAATTTTAGACATCCCCCGAGTCGAATGGATGTCTGAAATTCATTCATAGATTTCTCCGGATATATTTTCACCGTTTCCGTTATCATTCGACAAAAATTACTCGATTACTAACGATTTTCATTGATTTCGATTTTCATCTATTGGCTACACCCGGAACTAGACCGACATTAATTTGAAAGGGCGGGAGGTCTAAATCGTAAAAAAATGGACGCCTACAAACCAGAAGGAGTTTTTAAACCTGGTTTTGAAGAAAAGATAAAATGTTTCAAATTTTTTGAAAAAGTGTAATTTTTTTTATCCTTTAACTTTCAATTGCAACTCAATTGTCAACAAATTTACTGTTGCATTAAATCAGTTTTCATTTTTCGATGAACAGAAGAACAAACTTCTTCCGCTGAAAATCGATGAAGTCTGTGAAAAATCAAGAAAAATCGATAAACGAACGAGTCTACTGTGTCATCGATTTCTACCGATTGATCGATACAATCATATCAATCAAATCAGACTTACCGATTTTTTAGTTTTATCTATTGATTGATAAATCGATACCGATTTCTATCGATTGACTAGTCCGGGAATACATATTTCTTATTGCACGGCTTAGTGTGTAGTATCATAGGATATATTTTCTAGTCACACTGTATTTCAAATTCAAAATAGAAGAGACGAGTAAAATATCCCACGGTACTACACACCAAACCATCCAATAAGAGATTTATTATTGAAATCAATGAGCATAAAATAGACCTCACTATAAATATGCGCGCTTGCCTACTTCTAACGAGAATGCGTGACCGACTAACGCGAGTCCAGTTTTCGCTCGCTTTCAGCAACGCTGTTGCCGATTGGTCAGAAATGGAAACTTGTGAAGCTGATTTAGTTAGTAAATCACTTCTTTTATTCAGTTTTCCTCGGCGCATCGAGGATCTATCTTTCAAATAAAACATTTGTTAGGAAAAGGAGTGACAAATAATTGCGAGGCTTACATGTATGACGTTTTTTCGGTTACGTAAAACGAACTGCAAGTAGAAAAACTGAGCAGAGCAAATTACGACGGAAAACGAAAAATGTTTCACAAATTTAAGGAGTTTCAAAGAGCTACTCGCAAACAAGGGACTTTAAACCTCATTGTCGCTGGGGTATACTAACAAAAAGAGGAGGCCTTAAGTCTACCATGTCGAGACTGTTCAGTTCTTCGGCGGGGATTGCTTTCAAAGGACGTTGTTTGTTTCACGGATTGTCGCCATCTCCATCTCTGTCACAAACCGTTAGGTCTTCATAACCACGTAGGGCCGATTGAATTGATCTAAACTGATTTACAAGCAGAAGTTGGCATGCTAATTTAGTAAAATCCAACTAGTGGTCTATTATGAATGCGTTCCTCCGACTAGCAGTAATTAAAACTGGGGTCCCGCGCAGAAGTTTTTCAATTACAGGGGCCTGCAGGCTTCAAGAGCGCGGGGAGCAGTATAGGGAGAAGGGTGATGCAAGGGTGTCTCTATGCCCGTTCAAACGCCAAAACTATAGCTGATATATGAATGCCACGCTTAAGACTTCTAAAAAGGAGTTTAACTTTGTTATTGGAAAGAGCTGAATTAGAAAAAGAAATATGTAAGGTATGGCTTTGAGGTTGTGTCATCTCTGAGAGCCTCCTCTTATGACTTTCTTTTGATGTTTCGTCTTTTTTTCAACCCTTTCATTCAAGAAACGACAGACTTGAATACTTTCCAATTCCGTCTGTTTTGATCAAAATTAACTGTTTCGCTCATTTCTTCAACTAAGATAACTGATCATGAGCTTGCATAGAAGCGAAGGAGATTAATAAGTTCTTGAACTTTTTAAGAGGTAGCCGTCAGGGGCCTAGTTTTTTGATCTGGCTTTGTTAGAAGCATGGTTTTTGCTTTCCTAGAGCTGTAGTTATGCCAGGGTCATGCAGCAGCCGATGCATGGTAAGGACGGCCTCAATATCCCCTAATAGGTTCTTTACTTGCTGTTCTATTATCAACGATGATTCTTCATGGGCCCTACAGCTGACCTGTCAAGGACAGTCTGGAGTTCTGAGTTGAAGCTTATAATGTGAGATCTAGGTCTGTACCGTGAGCCGTAGGGGAATGCACAGTTCTTTGAGTGTTCTCTCAGGACTTCAAGAGATTGTTTGCCTTTGGAAAGTCTGGTTTCCAGGGTAAGGTGCTGATTCCAGATAGTTTCGGTGCCCTCTTTTATTCGCACTGTTTTTATGACAATGCGTCGGCTTAATGCTCTCCTCCAAACTGTTTAAGGTGGCAAACAACTCACTCTAAATGTAAATGTCAATTTACGAACTTAAGAAAGCTTACCACTGCACTGGGTAATATTCTCAATGACCCATTGTAAATCAGAACGAGTTTGAGAGCTTAATGAAATTGTCCCGTTATCAAGGCTTCCAGTTCACGTCTGGGTCTGAGAAACGGTAATGAATCTTTAGATAATTTACGGCCGGGAGTGGAGAAACTAAAAGGCCACTTACTTTATTTGGCTGGTCCTTAGTTAAAACGGAGTTTGCAGGCTGAGACTATTTTTCTATCTGAACAGCCAGCAACTGCAATTCCATTATGTAACCCAAATAAAGGATCTCATTGACAGGAAATAACTGAGATTTCTCAACAGGGGGGGGGGGGGGGTGGGGAGGGGGGGGGGAGAGACGAGGTCTGGGACCGAGAAACGATGTTCTCACAACTTGCAAAGCGGTCACTCTGCGTGGTGGTCAGCGGATAATTGCAGTATTTTTCCCACAGTAAATATTTTTAGACTTTTTAGAAGCAAGAAGCGAACCGATAGAGGAAATCAGAAATGCTTAAAAAATTGAAAAATATGATATCATGCATCTTCGTTTTTCTTGCATATCGTATTTGTCTTTCGTTACTGAAATTACGGTGGAAACTAAAACGCAACCGTGTTAGATCTTAACCAACAACAACGCGCTCGATCGATTAACAGGTTACATCGTTTTTGCCGGGCAACAATAACTTGATGCTGATAAAAGTTACTGGGGAAAGCTTCAAATTTATCGGAAGCAAATATATTCAGAGAGCTTTATAAATATGAGCTTACAGCCCTACACATCATAACTGAATAAACATTCACACTTTATAACATTTGACTTCGTTTATTACGATCAGTCAACACCTTCAACCCAAAGTTAAAATTCAAAACGATCCTAATAAACAAATCACAACTACTACTGAAAGCTCTGTACCTTGAAGCGACTTTAACTTTCCTAAGGTTTGCAGCAAAACACTGCTTGATAGCTCAACTCTTCGGCGGTTCTCATCAGCTGAACGGAGCTATATGTTGCATATTCCAAACTCTGCAGAGGGAAATTGTTTAACAGAAAAAGAAAACCACACACTATGTCTGAAAAGCGACATAAAATCAACAAATTCCCGAATTACCAAAATATAATAGTAAGAAACAGTCCCGCCTTCGACTGCCATGTTTTGGTTTCTTCTCAAGACCGTTGATCTATGGATTTTGACGTAATGCACATGATCAGTACACAAATCCGCTGGCAAGACCCTTGCTGATCGCTTTGCAAGTTGTGAGAACATCGTTTGGATTTCATTTAAGAGAATGTATGGGAAGTAGCTTCCCCCCCCCCCCCCCCCCCCTCCTCTTTCTCAAAATTGACAGTAAAGCCGAACTCACAATGGGTCTGTTTTTACGACCTGAAGTTGTTTAAATACTCGTGATAAGAGCTCTCAACAAATTCTGAAGTGTGAGAGGGCGGGGGGGGGGGGGGGTGGGGCTGGCAACGGCCTTTGATCTTGCCGCTTTTCGGCTTTCCATGATCGCCCCAGTTAAGAAATCTGTCAATCATCCGAGAACTGTAGCGAGCATGCGCGTAACCTGTTGGGAATAACGACAGCAAGTTCGTCTTCACAGCGATTCCAACGGTGTGAAGTGAGTTCGCTTTTGGTCCTGTTGGTTTTCGCTTTTTTTGCTGTTACCAATTTTTTTTTCCAAGGGAATGTGGAGCTTACGTTTTACTTTCTTCAGGTCTTGCGTTTGTCATTATACATGCGGTTTACTACGCTAAGAACGAAGCCAGTGAACATGTTCATCGATGTCCGACCTTTTGCCTGTGTGTTTCTGTTTAGAAGACCCGGCACAAGACTAAAAGGAGGGCCGATCCTCCAACACGTATGTAGAAGAGTTTATATTTTCAGGTGAAAGGCCTAACAGTAATTCTTCGCGATATTAAAAAAAAAGTGCGGTGGTTGTGGTCGAGTAGAAGAGTTGTCAGAGTTGTTTACGGTACGTTTTACTACACATTTAAGACGAGAAGAAATGATGATTGAGATTCTTAATTTTACATCCTTGATTGTGAACTTATCCTGGCAGAGTTGCGTCGGATGATTGAGTGGCATGGTTAAACCTCATAGTTCATGTTTTTTTTTTTATGTACTAGAAGGTAAATAAATTTTGCTAAGAGATCATTCTCTCATGATTTTGCACATGTTGATATGTTTATTAATAAGTTTCGTTCTTCGTGTGTTTTAGTTTAAACTTTACCGTAGTTTCTATCAAATGAATCTTAGGCAAATGAAAGGGTAATTATTTTTTTTGTGTTTGGAATTCTCTTTTCATGACAACAGTTATTACACTGCCTTCAGTTTGAGTCCTCATTCAAGTGTCTTGTTGCAAACAAAGAGGGAAAAAATGATAAATTCCAAAAACTACACTGCCCCTTGGAACAAGATTATGGTCAGGAAAATGGTGACATTTCTATTTTTGTCTTTCCTTTGGCCACTGTGATCAGTTTTTGCCATACCGTTGCATGTAATGTTTTACACCTTTGGAAATCAACCTGCCAGGTTAGTTTGTGCCTGTATATAAATGTAGTTAATGAAATCAAACCTTCTACTTAAAAATTGCTTTGTACTTGGATATGAAAAACACCATAGGATGCCTTGGAAAAAATGTAAAATCATATTATTAAGAAAATATATTTATTTGCAGTCAACAATAACGGTTAGAGACTTGTGTTGAGGCAGGCAAAACCATTTTTTAGAGACCATAAACATTCACTGACTTTGATGTTACAGCAAGTGGTAAAACGGTATTAACATGTCAGATCACCTCCCTGGGCTTACACTCAAAGAGAGTATTGGTAGTAGGACACATTGTTTATTTCCCTACCCTTTTTAAGCCAAGAGACCTTATTTTATAATTCTGATTCATTTCATATAGCATACAGAATGAAGTTAGCTTTTAAACTTAGAAACAGGGAAAAAACTTGGGGAAAAAATGGTGGTACCAAAAATGTAACTATAGACTGCTCTTCATCAACTTTCACAGCCCAAACAGACACCCTGTTCAAAACTCTAAAGGGTGAAATGGTCACCAGCCTAAATCGGCAGCACATACCCATCTAGGCCAAAAAGAACGAGAAAAAACTGCTTAAGGGATTGGGCTAAAGGTACAATAACTTCTTTTGATGGTTCACAAAAAATCAATTTTACAAAAACAATTGGAGTTGTACATTTTTCAAGCTCGTTCTGTTCTCTTTATAAACTTTGCAAAACATTTAATTTTCTTTTTTCTGTTTCTTGTACTTCAGTCCTTTGAGGGATTTCTCAATGCATACCCCTCTCTGATGCATTCACTCCTATTAGCAACTGGATAAGCCTCTTGTCCCCACACTAACCCATTATAACCATTTCAAGTAAAATTCAAAACAACAGGGTAATTTTTGTACAAACAACTTCAAGGAAATACTTGAAACCGAAGTCACTTATCTAATACAAAACTACTAAATACAGTATTGCTGTTGGACATTTATTGATTATCACTCCAATGATATTCCAGTGAAGGTTCAGTAAAAAGCTCCCAGCCCTCTGATATTAAAAATAGCTTATACTGACAGACCCAGTATATGTGAAGCAAAGTGACTGGAAAATTTACCCTGGCTTTTACTAAATTGGTCCAGCATTCTGTATTTTCGTCCATAAATATTTGTCGTAGCTCCCGGTTTACAAACAAACTTACGAACAGCGTTGCAAGACTCATACTAATATAGTAAGTTCGTAGCATATGTTTAGGATAAGGAAGAGAGTTCTTAATACTACTGTAGGTGGAAAAATATGAGATGGAGACTAGGCTGGTTGCTCGAAAATTCACGAAGCTTATAAATAACTGAACTTGCCGAGATGCCGAATCACGATAAGTGAAGTCACCCATGAACTGTTCATACACGCCTCCTGATGTCCAAAAATTCCATTAAAAATATTATTCAAAACCTATTCTTGATGTTTGGACGCGGCAAAACTTAAAACCGAGCAAAAACTCATCGTCCTTTCATGTCTGCACTCTCCGCCATATTTGTTTTGAAGGAAAATGGTACTCAGTCTTACTCGGCCAAATTTCTTAACTGGGGGGATCATGTAAACTCGGTTCCAGACTTCGCTGCCAGCCCCCCCTGCCTGAGGCTAAAGAACTCTTAAATATGCCATAACAGGCTCCAAATTTGTTGTGAAAACCCTGGGTGCAAGGCTATAACCAAAGAGTAAGCAAGTAAACTCAAAACGCTTGGAATGCCAAAGAAAACATAAGTACCTCCGATGGGGCTGGAAAAAATGGTACACTGAAATAAATATCCTTAAGGTCAATGGAGTCCATGAAGTCCCCAGGTGAAATACAGCTGAAGGCCATGCGGATATTCTCCATCTTAAAATGAATCTCTTCTACAAATTAATTTAAGGGCTTAAAGGTTAATAGCTGCTGGAAAGTCCGTCTTTTTGAGAACCAAAAAGACTGTAGAAGTAAATTATTTTCACAGGGAGACACTTAACACAGCTCCCTTAGAAATTAGCAGTTTTCCTTTTACTGAATGTGGGAAGCTTAGGTAGATGTATCTGATGAGGGATTGTCTCAAACGCAAGATTATAGCCTGAGACATTTTGTAAGAGCCATGGATCACAAAAATAGGAAGTTCCCTCCAGATTTAAGAGCGCAATTTTTCTCGCGAAAATGGAACCGCCACTCACTCTATCACGCCGTTACCCGAGTACATGTATAAGTTGCTCGCTCCAGGCAACCGGCTCCTGCTACTCGAAGATATAAATATCCTGCTATGGAATTAGTAGATCTAATATATAGATTTAGCCAGGGCTAGAAGCGAAGCTCCATTAATAAATTTTTAACTTAAAACAAACAATAAACTTGTAATCCACAAATCAGTTAAATTAAGGGCACATTCGTGTGACTTTTGAGGGACAGGCTAAGTGATTTTAGAGTGAAACAAATCTTGCATCGAGTTGATAGCCTTATATGAACACCCAAAAAATAGCACTAGCAATCATCTTCGGTCACGGTAGATTAGGCGTGGAAAACAAATTCTTGGAAAACAAATCGGGCCGAATTTTACGTTCGACAAGTTTACTTTAGAAAATCTTGCCAACAAATCTGGTTGCGTGCAAATCAACCTTTTATACTCTTTATACATCACATCTGAGGTGAAAGAGTACTATGAGGCGCTGTTTTTATCATACAGACAGCCTGACCTCAGACAATTAGCAGTCAGTTTCACAATATTTCAAGACTAATTCCATTCATTCAATATTCTGGACCATCGAAGCACGCGTGGGCTTTTAGCGAAACCGTTAAAAAAAATTCCAAAGTTTGCAAAGAAATTTTAACAGAGTTACGCTTCAACATAATAAAGAATTTATTGTGTTTATTTTTTATTGATAGTTTTATGACCGTCACGGCGATGTGTAATACGTGCGCGGTGAGGGTAAAAGGCCGAATGAGTTTGCGAATGGCATGTGGCATGGCTTGCGGAATGACATAATTATGCGGAATTTAATATACGCAGCTGAATGATCCAAGGAAATAAATTAAACTGAAAAGAGCGCCCTTTTTGGCGCCAATCAATTTGCAAACGCAGCCGCTGTTTTAATGTTGCGGGCTTAACATACGATGACAATAAAAAAACCACGAAGGCTCATTGTCGACCAGCCTTTTCCGCACAGCCAAAAAGATTCTTTGTCTATTGAAGAAAAGATGTTTTCGAAGGTCACGCTCCCTTCTACTTTAATTTTTTTCTGCAAAAGATGTTTGTACGATTAACTTAAGTGGAGGGGGACAGAGGGGCGGGAGCCCGGGAGAAAAGGGGGCGGGAGGGGTACGGGAGACGGGACAAGAAAGGGCGGGAGGCGGGATCTCTACGATAGCAGGAAGCGGGAGAGAAATTCAAAAAGTCAAGCTTTTTTTATTTGTTACTGCTTACTTCCAGTCAAAGAAACGAACCCAACAACGTTTCTTGACTTCCATTTAACGTTTTCCGAGGCTTAAAGCAGCATTTTATACACGAGAAAAGTCAAAAAACGAAAATTCGTGCTCGGGATAAAAAAAAAAAAAAAAAAAATGGCATTAATTCCTGTGAAATTGGGAAATCCGTCCATGGAAGACCTTCCTGGGAGCTCGCTCCTTACAGATGTGGCTCACAAAACACTGTCAGTGAAGATTTTGCCGCGTGGTGTAAACTTGTGTCGAAGGAATGTCGCTTCAATGACCGCGCTGGAAAGTGCGGAGTGGTTCGATTTCAAAAGTAGGTTGAGTTTGATCGTCCGGGTGAACGTAGTCCTGAATAGGACTGTTGTTGACAGTGACTGACGTTTCGACAACCTTAGACTGCGCGCAGACGAAATTAAACTCTGGTTAACTCCGTCTGCGAAACAGCGCCGAAATCCTTGTTCTGGACTTCCAGCTGTGTACCCAGATTTGAGTACGCGCCACGATTGGCCAGTTAAAAAAGGCCTTTGTTTTGTTTGTCGTGATCGCCAATCAGGTTGAAGGGAAATTCGAAACGCACTTCCGGTAATTCGTTGAGTCCGTTGGGGGTCCAGAACAAGGATCTCTGCGCTGCTTCGCAGACGGTACTAATCAGAGTTTAGTTATCGTCTGCGCGCAGGCTACGAAAACCTGTGCGGTAGTCATCTTCAGAGTCAAAGTGAGTTGTATCACGTCAGTTGATGGTATTATACTCTGGTTATTGAACTGATTGGTCAATTACGTCACGATGTTATTGGCTATGAAGACTCGTAATCAGTAATTGGTGCGTTTCGATCCGCCTATTGTCACAGTTACACAGTCATCTGTTGTTAGTCAAAATGTCAGTTCTCCAGTCGTTCTCTCGTAGTTAGTTCTGCTTGATCTCGTCAATAAGTTGTTTGTACGGCGCTGGTAACTGTTGGCTACGTATACGATTCAGTGGCGTTTGTTCTAAGTTAGTAAACCAGATTTCTGAAAGTAAGACGTTGATAGAAGTCTGAGTCCCAGTCAATGTGATGTTTCGTCTGTAAATGATGCTCAGGAATGCGATTGTTGACGTCACCATTCCTCGTCGCATTTTTGTGTTCGGTCAGTCGCGTTCTAAGGTTTCTGCCGGTTTCACCAATGTAAGAAGCCTGGCAGTCGCAGCATTTGATCTTGTATAATGCTCCCTGTTTGTCCTCCGGTTTGTCTTTGTCCTTGACGTCGTAAGGTGGTTATGGGTTTGTGTGCAGCACGTATATATTGTAATAATAGAGGTGCCTCTGAAGTACGGTAAAGTCGCTTTCGTAATAGAGCCAGAGTTGACGTGCGTCTGAGTGTTGGAATTACAACACATTTTTTTACAACACAATTTTTTATTTTGGACAAGGCCAAAGCACTCCTAATAGAATCTGAATAGATAGTCAAACAGCGTGATTTACATGATAACGGGAGAAACACAATAAAGGGCGGGAGTCGGGAGACAAAGGGACAAAAAGGTACGGGAGGCGGGAGAACGGGGTACGGGAAGCCGCAGATTGTGACCCCCTATCCCCCCCCCCCCCCCCCACTTAACAGTTTCTTGTTACCTATATTTGTATTCGAAACCGTGTGAGAAGTGTTTCTTTATGGGACTGTGGGTTACGTGATTGTGACATAATTGATAATATTCAGAGATGAATCGAATCTTGTATTTTGTTTCCTCAGTTGCGAGCTTGAGACGCGCGAAACAGAAAAATCGACCAAAATCTTAATTTCGTGGCAAGAGTTGAAAAATCAGTTTCTTTCATTTTTGTTCATAGATAGCTTTTAGAAACCTAACGTAGATTGTTCCCGCCGAAAGCCTTTTATTCGATGTTGGAGTGTCAGACTGGTTTAACTTTTAACCTGAAATTCGCTAACATCAACTTTCCTTGCGTTCGCAAACGAAGCTGGATGGAGAAATTTGGACACTTTCCACGAACAGAAAAATTCATTTCCTTCCACTAGAAGATACTTTCTGGACAGTAGGGAAGTTGGTCGTACTGAGATAATTTTAAAAATAAGGGATAGGTTTACAGGATAACAAAAATTTAAGTTCGTTACTCATTTTCGACGGCAATATTTGACATGTGGTATAACTCCAAATTCTCTTCTTGCTATTTAAATCACACATTTAGACATTCATTTAAAACATACCTGGGAATTGGTTTGGGTAAGTGAGGGAAATCTCTGTAAGACACCATCGAAGTTCAGGAATTTTCATGGTAGGCTGGCGGTGATTGTCTGTATTGTGTAAACACTTCCAATTTCGAAACGCACGTAAATAGGTATTTATAGCCTAAAGGCTCGTTTTTCGTACGTCTTGTAGGTTTTCCCTTTGCAAAATTGCTTTTTTCAATCAAAGAATGGGGTTAAAAGGTGAAACTGGGTCAATTTTAGCCATTCTTTACCTGTCGGCGACTCTACGTGACAGTCTGTTCCGTGACTGCACGTGGCACAACGTACGTTTGAAGAGACGGAGCTGTCAAAATGACAGTCACGAAATCAGGGTAGTAACGCAACGTAATTCTTGATCGAAGGAGTAACATTTTTGGTGCCGACTTCAATGTTTTCGTTTCGAGGCTGCCTTCAGGAACCCTAGCCAATTCTCAGGTGTGTTTTTATAGATAAATGTCGAAATGCGCGAGCCTAATCTCGTACTCAGTGGGAGATCTGGGTACGAGATTAGCGTGAACCAGCAAAGCAGTTGCTCACTCAAATTGGCGCCAAAAAAGGCGCGGGAATGACGCGCGTATGCCTTTCAGTTTAATTTATTTATTTGCGCCAATTTCCATATTTTACATTCCGCATAATTATGTCACTCCGCAAGCCATGCCACATGCCATTCCGAAAACTCATTCCGTCTTTTACCCTCACCGATACGTGCGGTACGTTGAGTACTCCTGCAAGCGATGTTTATGAACGACTGTAAACAAACGGCAAAGCGATGAAAATTGCAAAAGACAACTAACAATAAATAAAAGATCAGAAATATAATTCGGTAGAACATTTACAGAGACAAGTTTCATTCACGAAAACAAGTATTTAAGTGTCTATAAGAATCCTGAGTCTTTAAGCTTAAAAATTAAGTTTAATTTTAAGCCGCTGGCTTCCGGGTGTTTGCTGTTTTCCTCGATGAACTCGCGACAAGAAAATCGCTCAAAGTTTTCTTTCTACAGCCAAAATAGTATCTAAATATTCTTCGAAACGGTTTTTCTTTTCATTTGCATGATATCGACTAAAGGCTTTTCAAAGTTCTATAAGCTTATGTCAAACCTCATACTAGGTCAGATCAGTGTCTCAAATCGTAATACAAACGTGTATAAACTAGCCTCATAAACTGGGCTCGACTTCATGAAAACAGATATAAATACAATGATAACTCGGGCTTACCAAATTTCGAGATGCAGCTCCTGAAAGCTATCAAGTAAGGCCTGAATCGCTTACGCATCCAGCAAGGCGAAAAACAAAAACGATGCCATCCGAAATCGGATTGCCGACTATGACAAGCAGCGCATTTCTCAACCAAAAATTCAATAAAGAAACCAGCCATGAATGACAGAAGACTCTTGATAGCAGCTGTATTTCATTTTGTACCTCCAATGGAAAAAGACAGTTATTAAAAACATCACAAGTTGGCACAAAACTCTGTCAGCTTCAGCTGTTGAAGCAAACACGTTTCAAGATGTTGCATGAATTTTCCGCATGAACTCACCTGTCAAATTTTGACCAATCAGGGCATAAAAATTGGACGTGGAGCGTGACCAAAGCGTGGCTATCCTGAGAAAAGTGAAAACCATCTGTTTTCCCTTCTTGCATTTTTAAATAACTGGCTGAATTTTCGCGTCCGAGGTCAGTTTGAAATCAAAATGTTAATAGTGCTAGGCCATAGTGACATAAACACAACATATTTCATATGAATTTTAAAAACTAAACTTGACCCTGCGATCATCTAAAAACTAGTAACTTGTCAGCGGATAACTTCAAAAAATACTCGACCTGGATGGGTCGACACCTGAGCCCGCGATACGGCCAGGTGATACTGGTCAGCGGATACCTTGTCTTGACAGCTGTCAATCACAACATTGATGTGCAATCAGTTTTCTCCTAGGCTCCCTGGGCTCCCAAAGTAGCTAGAAAGTGTGAGAGTAAACATTGGTATGCCTGTGGTGAGGACGGACGGTCGGGCGGGCGGTCGGTGTACGGTCACGTGATTACCAAATTTTCTCGGATGGGTAGTTTACCAGATTTTCTTACCCATGGTGCTCCGCGGCGCGCTTCGCTCGCTAGAGCTCCGCTATCAACGTTAGTGGCAGTTCTTATTTCATTTAATTCCATTTTATTTCATTAAAATTCAGTGGGCAAGCTCTGTTTTACCGAATCGATGTATCATCTGCAGCCTTTTGTAAATATTCTTGGTAAAATCGAGCGATTTACTCCTACCTCTGGCTTCTTGTATTTTATCATAACAAGCTGTTTATTCTTGTTAATTATTTATGTTTCTTTGTCGTGGTCTTTATTTCCTTAGCGAGAAGTTCCAAACCCCCTTGTATTACTCAAAGGGTAATTGCTGAGTTATGTACACAAAAAAAGTAATTCAAGGGGTCGGCAAATTTAGGCATAGATTGTTGAACCACACTTAATGTCTAGTTTACATTTCAAGGCCTTAAAATTATTTTAGTACCTGATCTTTACGATTTCACTTTTCAATCCCCTTTATGAAGCGTGGGAGTTTGCAAATTAACCTATAGGGAAAAGCAATTAAAATCAAACTGGCGGAAGCCAGGTTATTTAATTACAATAATTATAAAAGTAAATTATATTATCATAAAAATAATAATAATAATAATAATAATAATAATAATAATAATTATTATTATTATTATTATTATTATAATGATAAAAATAAGAAAAAATTCCGCGCAGAATCCTTTGAGGTAATTTTTAAAAGCTTTATTGTTGGTTTTCACATGACGTCACTAAAATTCAAACTAAAAAACAATCGATCCTACCGAGATTTTACTTTCACGATGCATTAGAGTAGCTAAAAACTAATTTTCATACAAATTTTCGCTTCAAAAGGGTTCTTTGTTTTGTGATAGAGGACGCTTGAATTTCTAAGTTTTTGCGTGACGCGATATTTACATGACGGTCAAGAGAGCTGTCATGTAGGTTAAAAAAATGACTTATTTCAGGAAATTTTGCTATTGAAACAGTTCATGTATTACAAAAAGTATTACTTTAATGTTTATGAGTTTCTCGAGGAATAAATTCACGCTTTTGTAGCAAAACTCGTTAACAGATGTTTCTGTTTGGTTTCCGTCCGCCATGTTAGAGCTCATCCAGGTGAGCACCAGCATGGCGTCTCCATACAAATCTCTATAAATTTGGGTAAAACATTTCTTCGGATATCTCGTATACGAAATATTCCTCTGACCTGAATCTTGGCGAGGGTCTTTGCATATGTACCTCCTTTTATTTCCCAGATTCTGGACTTTATTTATTGGACGGTTTTGATTTTTATTTTGATCTATTTTGAATGGCGTGACACTGAAAACCAGCAATAAGACTGTCAGACCACAACAAGATAACATTGCCATCAGATATCTTTCCATGTCACATCTAAGGTGATGACGTCGGTCAAGTGACTATTTCCGAATTATTTTTTTTTTGTTGCTGTGGCAAGATTTCATCAACGAGTTAAAACAAATAGCATATTTGGGTTTTAGTTGTGTGAAGCATTTAAAATAACCAGTTAACGTCCGGCATTTAAAATTTAAGGGTGTAATGACGTACCATGAGCCAAAAAGTCGGGAGGCTAGGCCAAGGGCTGTAGAGAGTTAGCCTTTTATCACACGGCAGAGAATTTGAATTTGAAGGAAAGTTAATTTCTACCTGATAAATGTTTCATGACTAAAAAAAAAGACATGACGTCATCAGTCACGTGATCAAAGCGTTTTGAATGTTTACGTTCGTTTTAAAGTACCTTTGTTGTCATAAATTGGCAAGTTTTTGCTGTTTTTCTAAACAATTCTTTACATTGTATCGTCCCTGAGTAATAGAGGAGTTCACGCTCATTTTTGCATCATGGGTAATCAGGGCAAGATGGCAGGAAATTAGAAGATTGTATTAGAATTCAAAGCCAAAGCCCACTATTTCTTCCTGAATTCATATATTTGATGATTTCTCTTTGAAAAGACTAACTTGCGAGTTCAAAGAAACATTACACTAAATCTGGAGTGCACAGACGTCCGTGATCAGTTTTTAGAAAACCTCAATTTTTCGTTTTTATCATGTAAACACGAAACGACCACCCGTTTTGGTGTGAAATCGGTCTGCCGGTAGACTGGAACGGGTAGCGCATGCGTAATGTTCGCGATTTTGAATCATACGTGCATTTTATCAACATGAAATGTACCTTCAAATAACGAGATGTGAAATAACCCAGTCATCATGTAAACGCGATACGAAATCAAAAAGTCATGTCGGTATGAAACTCACGCCGGCGCGAGTTTTCTCATGTAAACACCCCCTCAGACGTCAGATATCATGGTGCCGAATTTAACTCCGTTTGTTGTAGTTGTAGTTGTAGATATTCCCAGTCTCTAGAATTTTTTATCCAATATGTATAAGGGTTCCTATAATTAATGCATTATATGCGACTTGTTGATCAAGTCGAATTTTCGACTGTTTCAGTCGCGGATTCGACGAAGTCATTCTGAATTTCAGAGCTAAGGGAATTAAATATTTTGGGCCCTTGAAAACGAAGAGAAAATTTCCTTACATTTGCCCTACAGTAGGGCAAACGGAAGGAATTCTTGTTCCTAGTGTTATAAGAATGTATGTCACAGTTAAGCAAAAACATGTCATTGAAACTAACAGGAAACAGGCCGTTTTTATAAAGGTACATAACTTTACCTATTTGGAGTTTGATAATGTCTTCAAATTTTAGAATTCGTAAGCTTACAAAGATAGGATTGGTATGTGCATCAAAGGAACTCCTGGAAACTATTCTAATAACCCGTTTCTGAAGATTAATATACGCTTGAGATTTGACTGATATGTTGAGCTCTACACAGTCGCACAGTAATGTAAATAAGGATAAACTAAACTATAATAGAGAGTACATAAGGAGGTCTTATTAAGGCAAAAACTTGATATTTTTGAAGTTGCTGGCATTGGCGTAACGAGGCACGGTACGTACTTTTTGATCCCTTAAAGTCCTGCACAGAAAACAACATCATAAGTAGTAGTAGTGGTAAGTAATGGAAACAAAGTGATCGATCAATACCAAATCGTCCGAGTCAGGAGACAAACGGAAGATATCCGTAGGGAGGTTATCACGATGCGATCGCGATCCCTGTCATTTAAAATTTACCTTCAACCTTGAGTGCATTATTTTGTGCCATTTTGGTGACCATATTATAAGCGGCTTTAAAGTAATAGAGTGGGTCTCCGAAGCCATCCCGGTTCGCAGAGTGCAAATTACTACTAATAATAAAAAAATGGTGGGAGATGGAGCCTGCTATCAAACACAATACACAAAATCAAACTATCCTATTTCATGTGTCTTTCAATGTTTGCTTGCGTAACGAGTTTGAGACCACTCAACTGGCATGAATTGTTCAAACATCCATTTCAATCGCTCGGGGCTTTACGCTTTATAGACTCAAAGCAATCAAGGAAAGTTGCGAAACATAAGTATTTCGCCTCCGTGGTTAAAGGTATGAAGTTTCTGGTAGTTTGTGCCAAAGACGAGACTACTCTTTAGGGAATAGCATCAATAGTAAATAGAACACGATATCAGTTATTAGCCAACCTTCGATTTGATTTCTTTATGTGCTTCAAGTGACCAACATGGAAGTGAAATATCCGTTAATTTTTCTTTTCCTCTTACTTAGCGACTAGCGGCTTTCAATAAGGTGTGTGTATAGTAAATCAGGGAGAGGAAAAGTCTTGGTATCGACAGTGTGGATTCCTAAGTTACCCTTACTTACATTTCAAAGGCTTTGAAAATGTCTTGAAAATGACAGTATGAGGCTCCTCTCCTGAAGCTTATGTAACCACTTGCAAAACACCTTGTAAAGAAAGAAAGATCCCTAAAATAGGGCCAAGTGATTCATTGTCTTTGGTTAGTTTAAGCAAGGCTCAAATTATCTACCTGCCGTTAAATTGAAAGAAACGGAGACAAAAAAATATATCATAATAATAACATCAACAATAAAAAGACTTGACCAACACCGAAGTGAAACATTAAACGATTTCTCATTTCAGCTTGTACATAACAGCTTTTAATGAGGATGGGTGTATTAAATCTAAATCGACTTACTTACATTTCAAAGGACTTGAAAACGTCAGTATTAGTCTCTTCTCCTGGTTCATAATGGTTTGCAAAACGCCTGGTGGGGAAAGAAAGATTCAGTGCAAACAAAAACAAGAAGAAAGAAAGAAAGTCAGGTAATTTATTATCCAAGGTTAATGCAAGCAACGGCTCAACGTTACCTGTTTGTCACTCGCAATTCAAAGAAAAAATAGGGGGAGAGAGAGAATAATAATAACTTGATAACAATTTGACGTTTTCTTTTCTTTATCTTTTCCTTTTTTATTCCTTTTCTTTTGACCTTAACGGACCATAGATTAAAACTATAATAAGAAAAGCTAAGTGATTGAAATTATTAACTTTAACTGTCAAGAGTAATTAAAAGAGGAGAGGACAATTAAATTAGCCTTAACGGTTGACAGGTTAAGGTGGCTCGAAACAATTAGGTATCGTGTTGTTTACGTTTTGAAGTGACGCTTGTTGAAGGACAAATAGCAAATAACACTCTGACCACGGTGATAAACATAAGGAAAAAACGCACAGCGGGAAAATAGAACTTTTAACATGGCGTTTCGTATGGTTCAACATACATCCTGAGAAATAACCGTTAATGGAAGTAACAGAATTCAAAAGTAAAATAGTAGCTACAGTAATTTATGCTAAAGAAAAAAATAACACTGACAGTTGATGGGAAAATTTGCACGTAAATTAGACATGCAAAGTAACTAAAAACTTATAAAGATTAAGCTTTACGCCGCTAACATTTTTAATTAGCAGTGCCTCTTCAGAAGGGTCACACATCCAAATTAAAAATGTTGCTGCAAATTAAAAATAGGACATGCAAACTAAAAATATTACAAACATGAAACATGAATGGGCCGACGGCTGTAAGGCCAGGTCACACGGCTCGGACCAGGTCCTCATCACTCATACTGCGCGCGCAGGACTTTTCATTTTTAATTTGCATCGATATGTTTTCTATTTTCAATTTGCAGCACAATTTTTAGTTTGCATGTACTATATTTAATTTGCTTGTCCTATTTTTAATTTGCATGTGTAACCCTTGTGGGCCACCGTACTCTTGCTATCAGGGAGTTTAAAATATCACGACGGCGACAGCGACAAAAACGTCGCTTAAAAAGTGAATTTGCGTTCTTTCAATGTCATCGCGATTTCCCCAACTCATTAACTTTGTCAAACGCAAGCGAACTCTGTTTGAGCCGAATTCCTGAGGACCACATTCAAGTTCAGAAAGAGAAAGTCAGACATCCTCCATAAAACGTGAAATTAGGCATTTTTCCGTCGTAGTCGTGCTGTGACGGCGAAGAAATGTACAAAAAAGCGTGATGCACGTGCAGAGTTTTTGTTTTACTTATTCAACCAATTGCTTTTATGACGTTCTCTCTGTCGTCAACGTTATCGCATCTTAAAGTCTCTAATTAGGGTTTTCAAACAAACCCTTGCTTATAATGATTAGCAGCAAACGGATTTTTCCTTTTAATTAGCGGCAGGTTTAAGGTTTATAGTGACCATAAGCTTGTTGAGCAAATAGATTCCAAAGTGGCAAATGAGTCGCAAGCGAATGTGTCAGTGATGTTTACCTTGCTTTGATGTCTTCTGTGATCTATTTTTGAACGAAACCACGGCAGCATGGAATCTCTTCCCTTTATTCAATGAATAAAGAGGAAAGCTTGAAAATAACACCTTTAACCTCTAACTGACTGTTCGAGGATTTGTTCAGGGTAACGCACTTTTTTAAAGTCTTCATTGTCTTAATTTCGTATCGTTTCTCCGCAAGGTTTCACTTACTCAAAGTAGAATAACAGCGAAAACATTTTTGTACTTTCTTAGCTGCAATTTTGGATTTGACTCTCTTATTTAGCAGCATGGTTTCTGGTTGTCTTAAACTCCATCTGCGGATCTGGGCACTGTTGCTGGATAAGGATGGCCTCTATGTCAGTTGTAAGATTCTTTACCTGTTGTTTTATCATCAGCGTTATTTCTGCCTGGGCTCTGCGGCTGATCTGGTCCAGGACAGCCTGGAGTTCTTTGTCGAAGCTTTTGTGAGGTCTTGGTCTGTATTGTGAACTGCAGGGACACGTAGAGTTCTTTGCGTGTTTCCTCAGGACTTGTAGAGGCCGTTTGCACTTGTCTCGACTGGTTTTCAGGGTAGGGAGTTGATTCCAGCTAGTTTTTGTGAACTCTTTCTGTTCTGTATTTGGCTTTTCGGGGGCTAGCGGTAAGACTTGAATGCACTCTTACCGTGTCTAGACTGTCCGTATTCATACTGCTTAAGGTGGGAAATAAGTCCTGTGATGTGGGCGTAAAAAAATGCAAAAAAAGGAAAGAAAATTATCGCAAATGGCTTCGGGTAGAAATCTATTGACTTTTAGAAACGTAGACATGACCTAAAAAGAGCTTGCACCTAAGCAGGCAAGTATTGAACTTACTCCGTGGAGTGTTAAAGTTGATCACGAGTGAAAGATGTATTATACCATGCGGCGCGAAATTTTGGGGGGAGTATTTTTGCGGATTGGCGTTTTTTTGTGTTTGCGGGAAATAATTTTTGCGTTTAGGACAGATTGTTCTTCTTGCTGGGAAATAATATTTTCGTTGTTATTGAGTAAGTACAATAGAAAGAGACGAATTGTGATTGAACATAGACACGATATCTTAGTACTGTATTTTTGTGCAGAGAATTTAAGTCAGAGAATATTTACTCTAGACTAAATTTTTGCGGGCAAAATGTTTGCGGTAATTTTAATTTTCGGGAACTTATTTTTGCGGATCACTGAAAAAAGCGCAACAATCGCAAAAATTAGAACCCGCAAAAATTTCGTGCCACTCGGTAATCTATGAGTCTTCAGCTTTTACTCGGAGATTCGGTTTTAGAATGATCAGTAACAGGAGTTAAGAAAGGCAGATTCGGATTGAAACGGTAGTGTTATAAACGCACGGATGTGTGATTGCCGTTTGTATTAAGAGTCATCTGACGTAATCGTCCGAGATGACCTTCCAGAAGACTTTTAGACCACTTCAATGGTTTTGTGATTTTTGCGAGATTAATTTTTTTTTTCTCGCGAAAACAAATGTCCCTGAGGAAAAAAAGAACAATTCCTTCCTTAACGGGATCATCTGTGGAAAAGTCCGGTGTCGTGATTTATTATCCAGTGTCCAGTGTAAATTAAAGCAACGGTTCAAGGTTACCTACGTGTCTACTGGGGACTGGTAGACTCTATCGCGTTTTTTGTAAATTTCTGCAGTAGTCGTTAGTTTATACCTGACCATATACCATTGGCTTCCTCATTGTTCAACTTAAGCAAGAAAAATGAAGTGTTTCCCAAGAAAATATTAAAACTAACCATGCGCTAGATTACCTTCCGGGGATACCCCTCCACGGAACGCGACATTATCGCCAAATAAGGCCAGGGTGGGGGGACCAGCTGTGGAAAAAAAGTGGAAACAACTTGATCACTAAAAAAGTACTAGAACCATCGCGAGACAAACTACTTACTTTTCTGCACGTAGGGCTAGCGATCCGTATCAATTGTAAAACATTTGCCTTTAGCTCTCTAGCTCTGAATTATGTGAGACGCGACAAGCAAGGTCCCACTCAAGTAGGAAGCTGTCTAAACATTTGTATGTTTCTGGAAATAAAATTTATCGAGGTCGTGTAAGCTCAGTCTATTAAATTCCGAAGGAGAAGGTATTATGATTATCATTTACCCGGCATGGTCCCAACAACTTCTTGGTACATTTGGAGAAAACATTTTGACAGTATCGTTATGAATAGAGACGAGACTAATTTGGGGCCAAAATTCGTCTACACACCCGATTCATAATTCCTGGCATTATTCACTCAAAATATTTCACTGTTATTGATTGGCAAAAAGGACCTAGCTTGTGGTTATATCCTGAAACTGTGCTAAAATAAGACAAAGTTTAGAAAATCGAGTCTACAAGGAGTGAGCTTGTTAAGAACTTACATTGGTATTCATTTTGAATTAATTTCATAATTGCAGATTTTTGTGGTTTCGAAGCATCCCTTTACACTCAGATCAAATTTTCCATAACGATTGCCTGAATTTGTTTAAGACTGGATGTATTTAATTAAATTGTTGAAGTCGCGCATGCTCAGACTATTCTATTTCCTGTGTATTTCAATGCTTCCTTGTGTAAAGAGTTTGAGTCCACTCTTTTCGGTGGGAATGTCCCATCGTCTATTTAAACCACCTCTCGGCAAATTTCGATAAAATATTTAGACCGTACCGTCTGAATTTTCCGGGGCTTTATACTTTATAGGCCGGAAGCAATAAAAAAAAGTTGCGAAAATTGATGTGTTTCTCCATGGTTATAGTGTATAGTGTGAGTTTTCAAGTAGTTTGCACCAAAGACGAAACTTATAACTGGTTACCGTAAAATTCCGAAAATAAGCCCCTCCATGTATAAGCCCCTCCAAATATAAGTCCCCCAAACTGGTAACGTTAAATCGCCCCTCCAAATATAAGCCCTCAAATACAAAGTAAAACAAAGCAAAAACGGTAAATCTACTTCCAACTAAAAGGCTAGCCAAGTCGATTTTGAAACGCAAATTTCCCTCCGTAGATAAGCCCTTCCGAAAAAAAGCCCCTCCAAAATTAAGCCCTTCCAAAAATAAGCCCCTCAAAAATGGCCTTTGCAAAATATAATCGCCGGGGCTTATTTTCGGAATTTTACGGTATTGGATAGAATCACTAGTACTAGTAAATAATACACGATATTAGTTATTAACCAACCTTCCATTAACTACTTTATGTTCTCCAAGTGACCAACATCGAAGTCAAATACTACATAATTTTTCTTTTACTCTTACTTAGCGGCTAGCAGCTTTCAATAAGGTACATTTGTATGTGTATAGTATATCAAGAAGAAGACGAGTGTTGATGGCGACAGCGTCGATTTGTAAGTTACCCTTGGTTACATCACTTACATTTCAAAGGCCTTGGAAATGTCTTGAAAATGCTATGAGTGTTCTCTCCTGAAGGGTTCGTAACGGTATGCAAAACGCCTTGTTGAGCCGGAAAGATCCCTTGCCTGACCTTGATTCATTGTCTTTGGTTCATTTAAGAAAGGTTCAAATTATCTACCTGTCGTTCGCAAAAGAAATGAGATTAATAATAACAACGATAATAAAAAGGTTTGACCAACTTCGAAGTGAACTGCTAAATTATTTCCCATTTCATCTAAAACATAATGGCTTTTAAAGTAAATCTAAATCGAGTGTATCGATTGCCAAGTTATCCTTTCTTATTGACATCAAATGTCTCCTCTCCTGGTTCATTATGCTTTGCAAAACACCTCGTAACGGACCATAGGTTAAAGAAAAGCATGTGGTGCTGTTACGAAAAACAACAAGAGCAAACAAAAACCAAAAAAAATGAAAAAACTAATTAATTCACTTTATCACCATACCAGTCATAAGTAAATGCCCGTCAATAAGGAATGGTGGACACTTAAAAGAACGTGGATATAAACATCTTTATAAAAGATAGCGCGCTAACTGCGGTGATAAACATGAAGAAAAAAAGCATTGCGGGAGAGAGATAACTTTTAACTTGACGCTTCAATATACATCTTAAGAAATAACCGTTAATGGAAGTGACAACAACATATTAAGTAACAAAGATAATCTTTTAACTAATTAATGCGAAAAAAATTGAGAGATGAAGGGAAAATTTGCCCCGTAAATAGACGTGCAAAGTAACTAAAAACTAATAAAGATAATTAAAGTTTTTCGCTGCTAAAATTTTCAATAAAGGTAGGTTTTGTATCCCTAATTATCGGTGTCTCTTCTTTATTTTTACAATACCTTTTACCAATCATGGTTTTGAAACCGACCCTTAATGAAAATTAATGTTATCAGCGAAAAGATTTCCCTAAAATGTAGAAAATAAGCCTCTTACCTTTCTGATATTTATCGGCAGGTTTAAAGTATATAGTGGCCATAAGCTTGTTGAGATTTTAACCAAAAGCGAATTAACAAATAGATTCTATCTTGCCGTGGGTTTGTCTACTAACAGGATCAAAGTTGACGTCAAAATGCTGCAAAAACAAAAAAGAAAGTGGCACACGAGTCGCAAGCGAGTGTGTCAGTGATGTTTTTACCACATTGTGATGTATTCTGTGATCCATTACTTAACAGAACCACGTCAACATGGAATCCCTTCCCTTTATTCAACGAATAACGAAGAGAAAATAACACACCTCGTACCGCCTGAGTGTTCGAAGGTTAATGTTTGTGCCAGGTAAGGTTTTTTTTTTCCCAAGTCAAAAACCTACTTTTTGTCTCTTCTTCCTCTTTTCTTCTTTATCTTACTTGCATACAGTTTCTCCGGAATGTTTGACTTGGCTCAAAGCAGAATAATCCCAAAAAGAAAAAAAGATAATAATAAGACTGCGAGTCTCTTGTAGCAATGACTAGTCTTTGATAGCGGAATGTGCTCGCAAATTTAAAAGTAGCATAAAATGCTAGCAGTGCTCGTATATTTCTCAGTAGAATGATGCCAATAATTATGCTAGCTAGTTTTGTAAATTATGCTCTTTTTAGCAACAAATGCAGAAATCGTTATACTACTTTTTACTTTAAATTTTGGTAAAACATCTCAAAACTTTGCAACAAACAACAAAAGCAACAACAACATTTACAACAAGCTTTATTTGCATGGTATATAGTATGAATAGAGCCCAGATCCGATATGTGACTCTCCACTTTGCATATATGAACAGCGAGGTGAGATATCAGTTATTAACTAACCTTTCATTTAGGCTATTTTCACACTCAGATATCATGCACATACACTGTAGTTTCAATTGCAGACTCTAGAAGTTGTCCGGTGTAATGTAAAGACCTATCCCATATGTCATTCTTCTTTTTGTGCTTCAAGTGACCAACATCGAAGTAAATTATTTTAACCGATTCTTCTCTTCTTTTACTTACCGGCTTAACTTTTAATGAGGTATATGTCTAGTAAATACACAGATCGTATCGATTTCTATATGTTTCCTCTTTGCGTTCGTTGTGTAATGGTTTGCAAAACAACTCGCATGGAAAAAACAAATATTAATTCCAAACGAAAGGCTGGTGGTTTATTATCCTGGGTTGATTTAACGGCCAAGGTTCAATTTATCTACCTGCCATTCGCAAATCAAAGAAAGAGAGATACATGTAAAGACAAAGATAATAAGTTAAAAGCCATTTGGCGTTTCCTTTCCTATTCCTTTCTTTTTTTGTTTCGTTTTTCTTTTTTCTTCTTACCGGAGCACAGATCATCAAAGAAAACATGTCATACTATTACGAAAAAGAAGAAACAACAACATCAACGAACAACCACAACAACAACAACAAATAATAAAATAAAGGTATAAATAAGGGTTGCTTGCAAATTGCAAAAAAGAACAAGTTAGAGGAGCAAAAATTTCCCTGTACCAATCACTTGTAATGAGAAGAAAAGGAAGGCAAGAATAAATTATAATACATTTGGTAGTAAAAACCATTCAAACGATTTCAAATATTCCCCGACCCCTTTAATAAAGCATGGTGGATATTTAAGAAAACGTTCTTGAAAGCAAAACAAACAAAAAAGCTAGAAAAAATACATTTGAGCCATCAGCAAATATTTAAAACCGCAATATTGCAATAGAAAAAATGCAAATAACTTAATCCAAATCCTACTACAAATTTTCCACAAACCTCAGAAAATAAGTCCACCGGCTCCCTGATATTGTATCTGGAAGTGTGAAGTCCATCGTGACCACAAAAAAATGGTTATTTGGATATTACCCAAATATGACAACAGGTTACTTTGTTTGGTAAAGAAACAAAGTCTCCGAAAATGAATACTCTGAACTTGAAAGAAAGTTTTTGCGCTATTAGAAAGAAGTGGTGGTTCTCAAGCTTTTATTTTCAGAGAAAACCCATTTCCTAAGCTAGTAAGTAAGTAATTTTATTTAATCAGGGTATCCCGTTCAGGGGCCATGGAGCTACATTATCTAAATCCCTGCCCAAGTCAAATGGATCATGGATATTATCTAATTAGCCGGAATTTACAATTGAAATGTGCACTCTACTCAATAATTATGAAGGGCTTTCCATTCAAAGCACCACCCCCAACCCCCTTAATACCCGCACCTGCGTGATTAATTCCTGATTGATTTAACTGTTTAAGGTTAGGTAAAGATGTTAAAAATTTTGAACTCAGTTGCCAGTTATATAGCAAAATTGCTTCAGTCTTCGATGGTTAAAGAAATAAAAAAAGTCATTTTCTTACGTTATTTACTTACTTTTTTAATAAGCAAGATTTTTTTTTAATTAACTCAGAAGTCAATAGTGCATACCTGACCATATTATTGGCTTTCTAATTCTTTATCCAAATGAGAAAAAGCATTTCTTTCCACTTCCGTGATTTAATCATTGAGACCTTACGTGGTGGTACTGACATAATTAAACTGTCTTAATAATTGTAGTTAAACTGAAGCGAGTCATTTGAAGACTGCCTTCCGCAGTGTCAAGACCATTAGGTGTCAAGGAACGTTGAAAAATCAAATCAAAGGTAGGCAGCTGTCTAAATCCAGTTAATACAGTTCTGTCATTAAAGGGGCAGAAATTATTAAGGAAAGGAAACGGTAGTCATTTTCCTTGTTTTGTTGTTATCATTATTTTTATCGGGTAAAATTTTGGAGCTTGAACCTTATCTAAGGTTTATTTCATCATTGTTACCTTTATTGTTATTATTATTTTTATATTTTTATTATTATTTTTTTGTGCATGTGTCCTATCTTTTATGGTCCAATGAGAGCTGAGGCTAATGCACACATTTACTTTAAAGAACTGTTCATAGCCGAGTAAAAAAGTGTTTAGACCTAAGAATAAAAGCGCTTAAAGGCGAAAAATCGTTCTTGTACTTATTCTCAAGTCGCAGTCAAAGTAAGAGGTCCCTGATTCTGATTAAAGAAAACCAAAACCTTTCTTGTTTGTTGTTTAAACTAAATGTGATATAAAAGAATGAAATAAAAAAAGGTCTGTAGCCTGATTTGCTATCAGCGTACCTAGTTTCAGCATGAAAAAGACACTAACAAGACAGTTCTCGTCACAACTAAGCAATAGGCAATTTTTCACGATGGCGACATTTGACTACAAATACTGGAAATCAATTAGTTTTTGTTTAGTTTGTTTGTTTGTTTTTTTTGTTTTTTGTTTTTTTTTCGATATTTGATCACATACTGATTGTCTTTCAATTTTAAGTTGCAGAGTTTTCCAAAGATGTTCGCCCATCTAACCTTCATCGGCGTTGCTTTACTGCAAATCTGCTCCATTCAAGGAGAATTCGGTTTGTCTGTTTCCTTAGTTCTCCCATGTCCTCGGTGTATTTTTTCTCACTAGAATATAGCTTCAGCTACAACCGGTCGCAAAACCACGGAATTATGTAGCCTGAAAAATCACCTGACATATCGGGACATCACCGTTGTTTTTCAACAAAATGGCATCTGAGAAACGAGCTCAGAAATTCTATACTGATGTCGCGTTGCTACCAAGAACTGGGTATTGCCTATATGCCAATTTTTACCCAGTCAAGTCGGGGCCTCTGAATTGAATCAAAGGGATTAACATAACACAATCCTAGAGAACACACCTTAAACAAAAAGTAATAAGGTACAAACAAAAGAGACCTATGAAAGGTAAACGTATAGAAAAATAACAGAATCACCGAAAGGAGCCCCTGAGTGCATCGGCAACTTGCAATTAAAAATAATAATAAAAAAAACTAATAAAAATAGCAAATCTAATTCAAAAGGTGAGATGTGTCAATTTTACATAACTCCATTTTTGGAATTGAATTCCGATCTTTCGTTTAGGCCATAAGATTGAAGACATAACGTGCATAATTGGGCGCACCAAAATGCTTCTGTAGTAAGGAGACGTATGTCAACTTTGTGTTTATCGTCAATATTGCGGATTTGCTCAATTACAATGAATTCAGAAAAGTCAGATAATAGATATTTGTCTTTGTTGAAATGAACAGCAACCTCACAAGTAGTCTTCTTTGAAGACAAAGCCGACTTGTGGTTGCGGAATCTGACCTTGAATTCATTGGAAGTAGAACCAACGTACTAAACCTTATATTTATTTCAAGTCGCTAGGTAAATCGCATTTTTATATTTACAATTAGCACTTGTAAAAAAGCTCGGTAGAACTGCTATGAAAAATTTTACTCTCTGTGAAATAATTTTACATAGATCATACTTTCTAATACATTTAAAACCACCGCCGTGAAACCCGTTCATGGAATTCGCTCGCGTCGAGGGGAGCTAAGGGGCGTCTGATATTCTCCGTTAACAAATCAGACCAAGTTTGTTTAACCATGCACTCTTTTCCATGCCAACAACTGAAATCACATTTTCAAGCATTCGAAGTTTGTAGTAGTGAAAACTTGGAATGACAACTTAAATTGAATGAGGAAGAAGAATCCTTGGGGAAAGCGCAGTCCAGATATCAAAACTGTCATAACAATAATAACAATCACATTGAAACAATACCCAGAAACACACGGATTGCGCGATCTCTCACGTGATGGCAATGTAAATGCAACATAAAAAAATGTAATGTATTGAAACGTTTAATCTGATTCACTAACGCAATGTCACGTCATGTCTTACCATGCAATGTCTTTTCATTTAGTAAAGCGTTAGTACATTAATCTGTTTATTGTAGAATCCACTGTGAAGGTGAACATAAGAGCACCAATATTATGCCTATGTTATTTTGACGTTGTTGTTGCTCTTTTTTCTGTTACTTATTTCATGTTCCATTACAGACGAGTTTACTGTGGTCGTGTCGTTCTTTGCCGGCGTAGAAAATCCGGAGTGGACAGTCAAAGATAATGAAGGCCTTACGGACCTATTGGTCACTGCCAAAGAAAATGGACAGTTGGGCCTTCCTTCACAAATGCCTGCTATACTTGGCTACAGAGGAATGTTGATTGAAGATATCAGTCAAAACTTTCCAAAGGTGCTACTCCTTGGACCAAAAACTGCTAAGCTACAATTGAAAATACTTGATACCATGCCGGAAGGAAAACTCTTGGAAGGTGATGTAGAAGACATAAAAGGAGCTATAGAAGGAGGACAAATCAATTTTAGAGAACCCGAGGTTTACAAAATACGAGGAAAGCGTTATGCACCCCCCTATCAACCTGCTGTATGGAATGCCAATGCAGCTACCTACAGGAGACAAAGGTGCAATAACTGCTATAACTACGCGAGTCGCCGTGCAACTGATAACTTTGCCCAGCCTGGATTTGGTAGTGGACGGAAGTATACTAGAAATGCTGGGGGTGCACTAATAGCCAATCCTCACACCGGTGCAAATCTTATAGCAGCTTGCGAACGCGATGGCTTGACTCAGCTTCACCCGCATCCACTACCAGGTCAACCAGTACCTGGAGCTCTAGCTCACGCGTGGCACCACCTGATAGCACTAGTTGTCAAACCAGGTAAGTAAAAAAAGAAAACAAAGACAAAAAAGAATGCCCCCCGCCCCTCCAAAAAAAAATGAGATCCACTAGCCTTACCTCCCAGACAAAAATATCCTTGCCCTGTCATTCCTAGTGTGCTATCCTCATATGACCGTTCTTTCTCGCTAGCTTGTTGGGTTGAAGATCTCGTTCGTTGGCCACGACGTCATAAACCCCCTTTTAACCCCCCTTTTAAAACTTCTCATGGTACATTGGCCAAAATGACATAGAATAAGATACTCAGCATTTTCAACATCTAAGTATGATTTGCACAATGACGTAAAGTGTAGTTCCAGATGTAAAAACAAACAAACGAACAAAACAAAACAGAAAAAAACATACCCGATGGATGGCACTCTCGTTGTAGAGACCCCCCTTCCTCCACCCCTACCACCACCACTTGGAATTTCCGCTATTTTCTAACTTGCTTGGGTACAGCCTTAAGATAAAATTTCCGTAGAAAATGCTGTTGCACTATACCATTATGCGAAAGAGAACTGTTTCTGCGAGAAACTCTGATACCCTTCAATTTTTCAATTTTGTCTTGCTGTTTATGCCTGCAAAGGATTAAAACAATCTCTTTATATTGTTAAGTTCCTTTTCAGCTTATTCAGTCATGTAAGTCAAAGAGAATCATGAATCATGCCGTCTGTAAAGCCAAATTACATTTAAACTAAACACCGAGTAAACTTTAATTACTTCCTTTCAGTAAGACTTAAATCACAACCACATTACAGTGAAAACCGTAATTAGGGAACTTAAGATAGAGACATTTTCGGGGCGACTGCGACCGGACTGCAGAGTAAGCCTGGAACTGAAGCAGCCGTCTCTTCCCGCCAAAATTCGAACATTAAGATCGCAATGAACTCAGAATGGCGTCGCCTTAGAACACTACGAAAGAGGAAAATATGGCTTCACATAAAGAATCAAGAGAATTAATGTAAACAACATGTTGTCGGATAAAATTCACCCAGCTATTACAGGTAGGGAAGAAAGTTGCTTTTGACTTTACTGACCATGGTCACGCGTTGGTCATGCTCTACGTCCAATGTTTATGTTCTGATTGGTCAAAATTTGACAGGTAAGTTCATGCGGAAAATTTATGCAGCATTGGTTTATTGGTTTATTGGTTTGTTTGCCATAAAAATGTACAAAGTAAAGGGAAAACAAAATATTTAAGATGTCATGGCGAGGAAGCCCAAGAGAAGCCACCAGGGTTATAAGGAATGGGCTCCCTCAGTAAAAATAATTAGAACAAAATATATCATAATTACAAATTAATGGCAGAGCTAAAGGAGATCTTCTACTAAATACATTAGATAGTCGCACTAATTATAGTTTTAGGCTAAAAAAAGAGAAAGTGGCCAAAAAAAAAAAAAACAAAAACAAAAACAAAAAAAAACAAAAAAAAAAAACAGAAAAAGAAAAAAATATATTACTATTTATGATAAGAGGAATGCTTTCAGCTTACAGCAAAAGGAAGCGGTACTTAAATCTTGTTCACTTTGACGGCTGAAGTTGACATAGTTTTTTGTCAACTTGTGATGTTTTAACCTTCTTTTTCCACTGGGTGTACAAAATGAAATTCAGCCGCTGTCAAGAGTCTTCTGCCATTTATGGCTAGTTTATTTATTGGGTTTTTGGTGGAGAAGTACGTCACTTGTCAAAGTCGGAAATCCGATTTCGGATGGCATCGTTTTCGTTTTTCACCTCGCTTGATGTGTAAGAGGGTTGAAAAGTCTGAAACGATACTGGCCTTACTTGACACGTTTTAGGAGCTACATCTCGAATGGTAAGCGTTAGTAATTATTATATTTTTTGTATATAAATATCGCATTTATTGAAGTCGAGCGTAGTTTATGCGGTTAATTAATTTAGTTTATGACCGAGTATCAGGTTTGATATACGCTGACCGAACTTTAAAAAGCCTTTAGACGTTTTCGCACCGCAAATAAAAAGAAGCGTTCCAAAGAATATTTAATTATAGTTATGACTGTAAAAGAAAGCTTTGAGCGATTTCTTTGCCTCGAGTTCATCTTTGAAAAAAGCAAACACCGGGAAGACGGTATATGTTTCACCGAATTATATTTCTTTTATTGATCGTTAGTAATCTGTCTTGTCTTGTAACCGCTGTGCAGGAGAACTCAAAATGCCTCTGCGCGTATCAAACGCTTTGAAGATTAAACATATATAAGACCATTAAATAAAAAATAAACATAATAAATTCTTTATAAATTCCAATGTTCATTCAAACACTCCACCACAGCTCGCGAGCCGGCTGGCCGTATGGGTGTTTTTCGATCGTCATGAATATTGAATGAGTGCTATTTGTATTGCAAAACTGTGAAATACTGCATTCTGTCCAAGGTCTGTATGATAGAAACAGTTCCTCGTAGTACTGTTTCACCCCAGATGGTATGTATGAATGGTATAAAAGGTTTACACGCACCCAGATTTATTGGCAAGATTTTGTAAAGTAAACTTGTCGAACGCAACAAATTCGGCCTCATTTTTTTTCCTGACCTAATTAATCTACGGTGATAAACAGTCATTATGGCTCTTAAATGTGATAGAAGATGATTGCTATTTTTTGGGTGTACATATGAGACTATCAACTCGATGTAAATTTGCTTCACTCTTGGGCTGTTTGCAAATTACTTTTCTCGAAAATCACTTAGCCTTTCCCTCAAAAGTCACATGAATGTGCTCTAAAGTTAACTGAATCGTGGAATACAAGTTTCTTGTTTGATTTAAATTATAAATTTATTAGCGAGAGCTTCGCTTTTAGCCTTGGCTAAATCTGTACATTTCCTACTATCGGCTAAATAGTTTTCAATACGTTTCATTTATACGGTACTCTAACGAAAAAATGAACTTAAACACACAAAATGACGGAGTTAATATTTTTTTTGTCTGCATGCTTGGCTCGTAGGAGAATTTTGTCCATGTAAAGCTGACTTATGGTTTGCTGTTTGCCATATTGGATTTTGATTCTACGACATGAAGCATAGATAACAGAGCTTGAAAATCGAGCTTGAAATGTGACTCAAAGAAAACAAGGACAATTTAAGAACAATAATCTGCAAAATTCTGGGGGCTGAAAGCAACAAGTCTGATTGAAATGAAAGTTAAATACTCACGTATTCGCCACAACCCCAAACAGACCAGTTTCACGTCGCCGACGTGACCACGACGGCAAGGTGTTGAGCAAGAGCATGCGCAATATCGCTCAAATCATGACGTCACGTCCAGTTGAAGTTGCCGTCGCCACAAAAACGTCTCTATCTTAAGTTCCCCATTGTGTGATAGGAACAGTTAGCTAACCGGAAGTTTGTTCATGAGCCGAACTTCCGCGAAAGTCCTTAAAACAAAACAAAGAAAACAAACAACAAACAAAACATTCAGCCGAGAGCATCAAGAGCATCAATAAAAAATAGTGAGTCTTGTCAACAGAACTTCTCACAGTTAACGCGGCCTCGTACCCAAGGCTCTCGGTTACCGCACCTATTCTGCAGTAATAGTACACAATCCATTTGTTTTTTATTGTTGTTTTTGTTACTTTATCGCATTCGCAATCCCTTTCAGATTTGGTAAGCGCGAGCTTGTTATGAAGATTTAGCCGGGGATTTGAGCTGATCAGAAATTGATTAATATTTAGAATGAATCATAATGCTAACGACTTAGTGAAATAGGCCATTTTCGAATTCAGCTTGACAGCGAGACTCAGCGAACATAAGTAACGAAAACAAATGCTTATTTATTTTCTTTCTTTGTGTTCTCTAAGACTCGCTGCCATGCTGAATTTGACATGTCGATATTGGCCTATTAAACAGAGAGGCTAGCTATGATTCCAAACAACGGCAACAAAAACTTCATCCAAATAAATGAAGTGCATTAAAAATACACACTACCTGCAATTAGCTAAAGCTATTCGAGGCAGGCAGTGTGGGTTTATTGTTATATTCATCATTATCATCATCAGCAGCAGTAACATCACTATCATCATCATCATCATCATCATCATCATCATTATCATCATCATCATGATCATCATCATTTTCATTATTATCATCATCATTATTATCACCATCATCATCATCATCATCATCATCATCATCATTATCATCATCATCATTATCATCACCATCATCATCATCATTATCATCATCATCATCATCATTATGACCATCATTATCATTAGGTGTTTGGGAATGACAAGCCCAAGCTACCTTGTTAGAGACATTTCTTTTATGCATTCCTAGATACACGGAGACGTAGCGGTGATTTCCACTTTTATCGACTGGATAACAGCCAACTGTGGTCGCACAAACCTGGCGAGACACAGGTCACCCAACGAGATAACGCAGGAGCTCTCATCCGAGATCCAAGGGCTTGTGCACTTGCCGGTTATGCGTTTGTACGTTTCATGGTCGTAGATCCGCTTGCAAATACAATTAATGGTCACTTAGTGTGTCCTGTATTATAAGCAAATAAGGAAAGGAATTTGAAAGCTACACTACACGGCTTGATGAAAAATTGCTATTAGATAAAAAGCAAAATGTATTTACGTTTACCGATGCATCAAAAGAGGTATGAAGAGAAATGTTATATTCAGAATCGCACTCTTTCTCCTAGAGTGATTTACGACAAATAAAACCTATTACATACCTGAAGTTAGTTTCTTGTCCGTTTTTTAGAAATCTGTTATCAAGTGCCAACAGTATGCACTAATGAAATCAGTCAGATCGAGTTGTAAAGAGACTAAATTGAGGGAATTGCAATTCAAATTCTTACACAGAATAATTTTCACGAGAAAAGAACTCCATAGATTTGAAATCAAACCTGTAGGACAAAGCTTGCTCAATAAAGACGACTCAATTAACCCCACGTTCATACACTGTGGCTTTTGGAATCACTTTACTGAGAAAGTTATTTGTTGGTTTGATGAATCAAACAACTGCAACTTTACACCGAAAACGAAGGAAATTTAACTTGGCCTTTCCAACACAGCGAGTGCGAAATTTAAGGAGGAGAATAATGGTATTCGGATACTGAGGTTTTTTTTCAAGCGATATTTCTGTAATTTTGATTTTAAAGTGCCTAATTGAGTTATCATTTAGCCCTGCGGTATGCGGTTTTTTTTGTAAAAGTGGTAAAAGAAGATCTCCCACGGTATTGCGG
>JBBMOI010000008.1:11660000-11700000 GCA_038088405.1 Porites divaricata | reverse complement strand
TAGAAACCTTAAAATTCCAAAACCAAGAAATCGGACCAGTATTTCCGTGATAAAATCGAAATTTTTGTCTGTCTCTTCGATAAACACTTTGCTCGCCATTTCGAAAGTCACTGACGCGAGACGTGATGTCATACCGGCAGGCGCACTGTACCATAGATTTCCTTGGAGACACTTCCCCCCCCCCCCCCCTCCTAATTAAGAGTAAGGATTTAGCCGATTTTTGTTCTAGCGAAATCGCTAGAGATTGCCAGAAAGCACATAATTTAACATGAAGGTTCTTTTGGCTGTAAGAGATGCAGATTACCAGAAAGCACAATTTTCTTTTGGCGGCAAGGAATGCCATAATGAATGCCTTTTTTTGTTTTCACCAAAAGAAACGATCACTCAGATTCTATCGATTAATAAGTAAGCTTACATAGCAATTACCAGCAAGAACCGGTGGACCACGATCACGCATATATATTACTAAATAAAAGCTACACGTATCTTATTTACCTTATATTCTATTCAATATTTCATTTTATTTTATTTTATTATTTTTTTTGTTGGTGAATGCCATCTTGTATGATTCGGAGACAGGTTAAATGCACAAATGTATTTTCATAGACTGTTTATTGTTGAATAACACTAGTATTTAAATTAAACCAAAGCAAAAAATCGCACGAATTTGCACTTAATCTCATAGTCGTTTTAAACTCTAGAGATATCTAGTTGTTTCTGTTTAACGATGGGTAGAGAAGTTAATTATAATTGTAATCACAATTGTTGAAAATTATCTACAAAAAAGAAACTAACTAACATTTGTGTCCGCAAAAGACAGGGTGTTCTTTTAATATGAGGTATGCTTAGAATTGTTTTTACTGTAATCAGAAATCTTATTCATTGTAACAATGAAAAAGGCCGCTACAGTTAATACCCGATCTCGCGTCTCGGGGGTAAGGGGAGATGAGTGAGAAGTAAGTGTTATTTTTGGCTCAGGGGAGGAGCAGGTGGTATTTGTTATTCCCAGATTATCAATTCCCAAGAAAAAGATGAAAACTCTATAGTTAAACAATCTTTAAAAATATCTGTTGACCTTTATCATAGTGGTCAAAATAGTTTTTACTCCAGTCTTAAGAAGATGACTGACTACTGTGATTTCCCAGGCTTTAATTGTAATTTACTGAATAAATGTAAAATTAAGCAATATGTAGATCTTATGCAAAAGAAATATATCTCTTACTGGAAATCACACCCTTCAACATTCACAAAAACTTAACTTTTATTATAAAATCAAAACGAATTATAGCCCTTCTGCCTACCTAGATCTAACAAGAAAGAACCCTTCTAGGAAAACATTAGTGAAACTGAGAATAAGCAGTCACAAACTTAGGATTGAGACAGGTAGATACGACAATATACCACGTGACGAAAGGTTATGATCTCTGCAATTGTAACAGGATTGAAGATGAAACTCACTTTTTATTAGATTGTCCAAGTTTTTCTTCGATAAGAGATAATTATGTTCTTCTCTAAACTAGAACCTAAAATACCATTTGTACGACTACAATCACATGACTCCTTATTATCACATCTGATGAATTCCACTGACTATTTATTAACATCCAATTAATTTCATTTATATCAACTTGCTTTGAATTGAGAGACAACTCATCCCCGGAATAATTAATCCTAGCGATGGTTAGAAATGAACAATGATTAATACGTTTTCAAATTATTTTGAATATTTAATTTACAAGGAATCAATGATTCATTTCAAGTAGCTTTTGCAATGCTGTAATACTTTGTTAAGGTCATGCAAATAAAGCTTATTGTTGTTGTTGTAGATGCATTTTTTAACCATGTGAAGTCAAACGACAATTAAAGGGACACAGTCAGCTATGGGACCAACCTCGTTCCCAGGTTCTCTCTCCTACCCGTCGAGAGACCCTGGTTGGGTTTGGTCACGTGTCTCCCAGAATCTGGGAGATTACAAACAAACGACTTGGGGGAGGGGCGGATAAGTGTGAGATTTGTCTCTACAAAGCGTAGACGTCGAGATCAGTGGAAACCTTGTCTAAAGGGTCCTGTTTTTTATAGTTCCCGGACTAGTCAAGACAAAACCTCGAACGCCGAATCCTTTGACAGCGAAAGCGTAACTTCCTGCAGAATATCTGAATGTTTATCGGATGTTGCAAAGAAAATCACGGATCATATGAAACTCAAGGGGTACAAATAGTCTTTAATTGAATTTTGCGACCACGCCCCTTTCGGCGCCTCACTAAAATCGGGTGCGATTTTCGGATATTTTATCGTCGTGCTCATTCTGTATACTAAAAGTACTCAATATACCACTGGAATATTTAACTATGATATCATGGCTCTCCATTTTGCTAATTTTCTGACTCCAAAGTAAAATTTTACCCTCGTCATTTTTCAATTTTCCCGAGCCGTTCGATCAAAATTAACAAGGCGTTTGTGATCAAAACACGACCGAGCGAGGGATCTTGGGCGATAACTCTTTTACGCAAGCGCGAATTGAAAATGTACGCCAAAATCAAAGAGAGGAACGAATTTCCTTTGTTTTGATATGTAAAATGTCTAACAAAGAGCAGATTTGAGCCCGTCAAATGGCCTCTCAAAACAGCTACATCCTGCTCCTTGTGATTTTTGCCAGTTTTCCAAGCGTGAAAGGGTACCAAAGCAATTGGCAATGCGGATGGTACGGGAAGCAACGGTTCCTTCATTCCGACACGAAATGAACAAGTAAGTGTGCCTATCGTACTTCTCTGAGCCCTTTACAGTACTGTGGAAAAGAAATGCAAACGAAATTTGCCGAAATCAGCGAAACTACGCGAACTTCGGCAATCAAATTTCGAACTTTCGTTTCAGAAGAAAATGCGGCGAAATTTCGGTTCTTCTATTGTTCTAATGTCGGCGAAATTTCGCAAGCAATGTGTGAGTCGAACCGAATTTTCGCGGCATGAGACGAAACTTCGTTGCGAAATTTCGTGCCGGTCGAACGAAATTTCGTGTCATTAGAACGAAGTTTCGCTTCGACGAAGCGAAATTTCGTTTCGACGAAACGAAATATCGTTTTGACGAAACGAAATTTCGCTTCCACGAAAAGAAATTTCGTTTCCACGAAACGAAATTTCGTTCAGGTGGGGCGAAATTTCGTCTGCAAGAACGAAATTTCGTCTTTGAAGAATTTTTAGCTGACTACAGAATGCAGCTGTAATCATCACCTATGTATAAGAACATGAACATGTAAGTTCCATAATTATTTAAAAAAGAAACCTCGCAACGATTGCTACAATTGCGGAGAGAATTTGAGACAGAAACGTGCTATTTGACTCGTCTCGTCTCGCTTGCTAATACATGTATTTCTGCAATTAGCTTGAAGTTATCCATTGCATGCTGGTTCACATAATGCAAAATAAATAAAGAAAAAGATTTCTGTCTTACATGTATTTTAATTCGTGCGTGGTCTCCCCCCCCCCCCCCCCCCCCCGGCCGCTTTTGTACGGTGATAAAGGAAAACTCGTCAAACTATAGTGATTTTTTTGTTGCGTTGTTTAATTACTTTACATGCAAACTGTTTCTATCCCTTTATCGAAGACTAGACGTGGCAGATGCACTTAAGATCGAGACATTTGCAACAAATGCTTACATGCGCGCACTTGCTTTGACTGCGTCATAGTAGTAAGTTGCTTAACAAGTAATTATCGAACTAGCGTTCCCGTTTGGAAATTTCTGTGATGACTTAAAATCCCGCATGAAGCGATAGAGTCATAACAGTCCTAGTAACGCAAACAACACAAACGGTAAGCATGAGTCATAATATTTAACGTTCTGCAGTTGGCAAACGATTAGGCTTTTTGTCCCGGTAGAATACGTTCTTTTACCACAAAAAGCGAGAAGTTTCTTCCTCTGTAAAGTTCATGCACAAAGAATTCAGACTCAGTATTTGCTCAAGAGTTGTTCCTCTTCAATCAATTACAACATTATATTCATGACGGCAAGCACATGTTACCGTTAGCGGATACATTATGTTTACCCGTGTTTCCGTAGCTGCGTTTTCAGCGGAATCGTATCACTTTTTTGTACGTTTCCGTCAAAGTAAACAGGTGTTTCCGCAAGCGTAAATGCGTGGAATCCTTGCGTAAACACGCGAAAACGTTCCGGAAACCCTCTTCTGGTAGCGTGTTAGTTGGACCATAGATTAGTGCCTCGGCTTTAACATCTTCCAATGTGTCAGGTAGTGTCTTGGGCCTTACGTCTTCTAGCGTGTCAGCCAGATTATATCGAAAAGTCAATTTCATGTTTCCGTCAACGTAATCGGATGTAACTATTGCGGAAACACGAGTTTACGAGTCGGAAACCGGTGTTTTCAAGTTATTTCCATTTTTAAAAAAAGAGCGTTTTTCATTATCTTGGGTGGTTTTCCCGCCATCTATAGTAACAAAAACCCATTCTCTCCACATTTTTATGACACAAAATAATACCAAACCAACCTTTCCAAGTACTTTCTTTATTCTCCTTGCTTCCTAAATTGACAACCAGGTCTTCTTATAGTATTATAGTAGTCCCAATAGCAACTATACTAACCTGTATGATCATATACCCTACTTACTTATATGACCATTCTGCATCAGGATAATATAAAACATTGTGTCAGGAAATATTCTTACTCATCTAACATGCCATTCTAAACGACACAATTTTCTATGACCAGTGCAAAGATTCAAATGTAAAAAAAAATACATAAAAAAAAGTATGGCTACAGTTTTACATAATACAAGTCTGCTAAAACTGTTTATGTGTTTCATATATACTTTTTAGGTCACTTCTATGCTGAAGTCATTACTTAGTGTCTTTACCCATACACAAAATGCTCGACTTGAAGAGTTATGAAGATACACGTACATGTATCAAGCCAATTTCATCACGAAGCACGAACCATAATAATTCTTGGTGATTTATGCAGTCATGGCATTTAAGCCTGAAGTTGGCCAAATTTCAATCCATGTTCATCCTAGTCATACAATGTACATACATACATACATACATACATACATACATACATACATACATACATACATACATACTTTATTGCAACTCCCTAAAGAGGGTTTTTCAGTTACAAAGTTACTAATCAACTAATCAACTAAAATAGCTAAATAAGTTACCAAATACATAAGATAATAAATATACGTTAAAGCAAGAGGCCAAGAAGAGAACTTTTACTTGTGGGACCAATATGGGAAATCCCAAGTGGACAAAATGGCCCAATCTCGCCTGCTTGGGTAGCCAATAAGAATGCAGAGTTCGCTTTATCTTGCCCACTCGAGGTAGCAGTTGGACATTTTTTGTCTTTAGCATGGAATTAGTATTCCAAGATTTACATTTGCAGAACTTGACTTGTTTTACTAAGCATACAGCACAGTAACTTGAGACTGAAATTAAGTTCCATGATCCTGCTTGCTTTGAGAGAACATTCTGCACCAACATCACATACCAAGGTGATCTGACTGTTGTATGAAAAACAAAAGAAAGTGCTATATAAGTAAAACACAGAGCTATTCCCCAGGCTATCGTGGGGGTGGGGGAAACCTTTTAGCTGTAAGAACTAAGCTGAACTGTACTAATGTAGATATTCTCATAAGAACAAAACATACTACATAAGTAATATCCAAATCATAATTTATCACATTACATTTACATATATACAGTTGTGTTTCATGATAGTAATAGGCCACTTGCACTAAGAGGTCACGTGACCAATGCTTCCTTTAAACAATGAGTTGGAATCTTGCTGATGCCAAAAATTGTTAGAGCACACAAAAATTATCTTACACCCGAGATTTGAGAGGAAACGCATTTAAGGGAGATATTTTATGGCACTTTGATTTTTCAGCAAAGTAGTATGGTTTGTATTGGCCGCCATGTTGGAGGGCATGCTCTTGCCCTCCAACATGGCGGCCAAATTACTTCTTGCTTATATCTTGTTCAACGTTTCATAGTTACGCTCAGATGCGCTGTAAACGTTATCACATCATCTTTTCAACATTTTCCTTGAAGTTTAAGTGCAAAATTTGTGTTGAGAGAGAGGTAATTCATAATTTCAAAAATCACATTTTGGTCACGTGACCATTTACGAACTTATTCATTTTAAGAAAATGGTGCGGGTTTGAAAAACCAAATCACCATTATTTTGTTTAAGATATGACCCACTAATCGTTTTTTGAAGGAAAAATCATATAACTTTCATTTTCATAAAAATGATGTCACATGCCTCTTATTGCAAATGGCCTATAGCCCGTAAATTATGTTGCCTGCACACTGCAAAGTTAAGACTGTGGACCAGGGGTGAAATGCAAATGAAGGCTGTCTATGATTCCCGGTATCAGTAACAAAAAGCCCATTTTCCAGGGCACAATCTCCCTCAGGTTACACATTGTCATCTACACGAACAGGGTCAATACCAGGGGAGGCAGGGGAAGGTAACAAGGTCTGGGAGCAAGACATGATGTCCTCACAACTTGTAAAGTGATCACCCTAGTGGGCAGCAGATAATTTATTGCAGTAAATGTATACTTGCGGTGTATAATGTATTACACAAGACAAAATTGCCATCAAACTCTTCCAAACAAAACAGATTGGCCATCAAATATCAAACCAGCTTTTTTGAGAGTTTGATGCCTGAACAAAATCGAAACAAACCAAATTATATTGAAAAAAAAATCAAAATGTGAAAACTGAGTCAACTTTAAGAAAGCAACAAGCCAGGGAAATCTTACAAGTGCTGGATTCAGGAAGAATATGCTACAATTGAGGCCAAGGTGTGAAGAGTAATAATTGAAATGATTCCCAAGATGATTTCAACTTGTATCTCCGTTTGAAGGTTTGGCTCAGATACTGACGCCTAGGATGTGGATTGATAGAAAAGTACTATACGTCCAGCCGTGAAAATATTGTCAGTTAAAATCAGATTTGCGTTTTGAGTAAATAATTTCCTATAATATTAACTTTCCGGGGTCTACATTTTATTTCTTTCAGCTTTCTCATTTACACATTATGGCAAGAAGAATAAAAACGCAGAAATCGGTTACGAGTCCGCCACAGTCGCTGTCGTGAAAATAATTTTTGAAGAATCTGGCGTTAGCGATGTTGTTGTTAACAGCCGTTTCTAAACGTCTTCAAAAAGAAGATAGATAGATTTATTAGCAAATTCCTTGCAGCCGCCGAAGCGGCTGAATTACGAAATACTTTACAATAACATTTATATTATACAAGATAAAATATTACAACCTAATTATAATTGAAACTATGGTTCATAATAAAAGTTTTCCTAAACCTATGTGTCTTACAGATCGGTAGTTCAAAGTATCGCCGGGATCGTGTGCAGTAAGTAGACTCGTTACGTGGCGGCAGTAGATCATGTAGCTTATGGCTTGGGTCTTCTATAATTTGATCGAATAAAGTTTCGCTCAGCACCTGTCTTCTCTCATACAGTGAAGTAATGCCTGCAGCTACTAGAGCTTCAGCATAAGATAGGTCAGGATATATTATCCGCAATGCGCGCTTTTGCAGTCTTTCCAAGCTATTAGGTAGGTACTGCGGCAATGCATTATGGAAAACTGGGCACGCATACTCTAAGACGGGACGAATGCAGGTTGTATAGAACAGTAACATATCCTTCGGACTGACCTTTGCGCGTTTTAGCTGCTTTAGGAAATACAGGCGTGTTGCGGACTTTTTGCAAATATGATTAACATGCACATTCCACTTGAGGTCGTCTGAAATTAAAACTCCTAATGGCTTTGCGGACGAAACAACCTCGATTTGCTTATCATTAATAGTGATAGGGTCTACAGTTCTAGGTGAACTAGAAAAGGATATTCTCAGCTCATTACACTTAGACTCATTTAGCTGAAAACCATCAGCTTCAGACTGTCGAACTAGTTCATCAACGCATGACTGCATGCAACTGGTTTCGTTTTTGGATACTGACTCGGCGAGAGTGGTATCATCAACATATTTCCAGAGAGTTGTGTCAGCTACAGAGAGATCGTTTATCATTATAAGAAAAAGCCATGGGCCCAGTTTAGTCTCCTGTGAGACCCCCGCAGGGACAGCCTCCCACTCCGAGACACAATCGCAGCTGAGCTTCACCCTTTGCTTTCGATCCATAAGAAAGTCTATAATCCAACACATAAGCGGTCTTGGGATGTCATACGAGGAAAGCTTTCGCGCCAGAACATGATGGTCGATCAGATCGAAAGCTTTGCGAAAGTCAAGGAGCATAACCCTCATAGTCGATCCATTACCATCTGTTGATTTCGCCCAGTAATGCATCATACTTATTAACGCATGCGTAGTGTTGGATTTGGGTATTGTTCCAAACTGTTGTGGATCGATCTTTTGGAGAACAGCAGGTTTGACGTAAGATTCGACGACGTACTCCTCCGCTAACTTTGATAGAATTGGTGTCAGGGAGATGGGTCGAAGATGTTTGTTTATGTCCTGCACAGGTTTCTGCTTGGGCACAGGGACAACGTCTGCCTCTTTCCACGATGGAGGGAGGCGACCTTCACGATAAGATGAATAAAGAATGCAATTGGCCCTGCCAAAAGGTCTGCATTTTCTTTCAACACCCACCCTGGGATTCCGTCAGGACCATGCGCTTTAGTTCTGTTTAGTTTTATCAATTTCTTAAAAACTGATTCTTTTGATACAACAAGACCTAGTTGCTGGGTTGCGCTGTTGGCAGGATCTGTGACGTAGTCAGCCGGGATAGGTGCGAAATTACGCATGGGCGAGAGAAAGGCTTTGTTGATTTCAGTACTGCAAACGGCTTAAGGACGTGCGAGGAAGGCAGGAGGAAAATCACTAGCAAAGTTGTTGAATGGATGGAAAACCGGACCGAAATATCAATTCGAAATTTACTACAGCGTGAAATCCTTCGAGGTCAAATAAAGAATCATAGTCACGCCACTCATCTGTATCTTCGCGAAAACCTTTGTAGTGAATTTTGATCCTTTTTTTCTCGTTATCGACCTCGTGAATTTCAATTTTACACAGTTGGTTATCCTTTCTCGTTTTATTTTTGTTCTTAGCTTTAAACACTGGTAAATACTCGTCAATATACCTCAATACCTCACTCCGCCATTTCAAATTTAGCAATGCTGCCTTGAACTACGCATACGCAGTGAACGAGTGCTTCATGTATGATCACTGAATATCAAATGTTCATCGATGTATGACAAGAGTTTGATATGCACCACTTGTGCTGTCAAAAATATTTTAGGCGGTTGTATTCATACCAAAACGCAGTAGGCTTAAATTGCCATTTCTATGTTGTGGAGGCCACCTTTGGAAAGCAAACGTATGTATTTTCAAAACTATGATTATGCAGTTCGAAGTGGGGCCGAAAAGATGTATCAAGCATTGGACCATATACAAGAAATCATTTCGCTTTGGAAGGTTATCACTGGGTTATGTTGTCTGTTTTGTCTCTGTTTATACTATTTCCTGTTGTCTTCAGTGTCGCGTTTTGGTCATCCTTTGCTTATGAACGTACTATATTATATTTTTTTACCTCTATTTACCACTAAAAGCGATACGTTTTTCTGTTGCCGCATCATACAAAAGGTTAGGGGTAGGACAAAGCTGACTTTTCAGACTACAGCTTTCCGTTAAGTCATTAGAGCTAAAATATTATTTTGACCGTGAATGTAAAATGAATCCTCTGCTCTCAACGCAACTGCTTTGTCTTGTCACCGCTTGGTTTAGGTTTTGCATGTACTGATTCGGGCCGATTGCCAGCCGCTGTCACCGACAAACATTGATTCTTTCAATGCAAGTTCAACGAACAGGGATTTTCCCTTCAATGCGGATAAACACGCGCTTGTGTCTTACTCAGGATCGTGGATTTTGGTATCTAATTGTTGTCATCGGTTTAACTGCGAAAACACGAGTTTTTTTATTTCTCCGCTGGTAATTCGCTTGTTTATCTGATAATAACTCTGTTTAGGCAGAAATTTCCCGAATTTTAGTTATAGTTGGAGGCTTAGCAAATCTGTCTTGCCCTTTCGATCATTGCGTGAACGGTGAAAACGAACCAGACAAAAAAATTGAGGGACAAAGGACTCCTCCCTTTGAATTAATTTGGTTCTGAGACCACGTGACCAAACCCAACCAGGGTCTATCGACGGGTAGGAGAGAGAGAACCTGGAAACGAGGTTGCTATGGGACCGCACTGACCTGGACACTACTTTTGCCCGGTTTGAAAAGCGTTTACCTCAACCCGAAATCAAATCTCGGCGTCGAGAAAGTAGAAATCCGCTTCAATCCTGCCTAGTGTTTCATTAGATCCTCGATCTTTTACTGAAAATCTCTTTTTGAGTAAGCTTTTATTCGTCCTAGTACATTATTTTATCACATTTGATTAAAAACAGTATTCAAAGGAACATGAATAGAAGAGGTGAGAAACGCATACGCGCCGGGCGGGAGAAATCGCCTTCGTTCACCAAAATAACAACAAATGAATCAGTAACATTGACGAGGAAATAGTCGTTATATGTATTTGGAAAATCGATGAAAAAGGTTACATATATTTGGAAAATCAAGCTTTCTCGACCGTGAACCTTCGACAATGATTCAGACTTCGTGCAATTTCTCACCTCCACTGACGTTCGAATTCGGAAGCATTCGTCGATGTTTGGCTTTCCCTGGAAAATCCACCAGTGAATTCTTAATGGTATATATATATATATATATATATATATACCCTGTCTGATTTCGTTAAAACGTTGTCACTAGCTTTTCGCCTGGCGCCGGGCGAAACCCGGGGCCAGTCCATCCCTGCGTCCAAAATAGTAGGGTGCTTGGCGTCTTGGTCGGCACAGCTGCACAGGGACAGGGACTGCCCTAACAGCTGGTGGGTGGATCAGGCCTGGGGGTCGAATCTAGTGGGATAGGGAGGGGGCTGTTTTGACACAACCCCTTCAGTAAGCAGCAGTGTTCAGTACAGGCCTTGAGGGGCAGCTACCTTAGTCTTAATTTGCCCTGGCCAGCTGAATCAGGCCTCTGCTGAAAATGATTATCATGATAATTGCAGAGCTCAGTGGGAGTTGTAGACAGTCACCCATTGTCCCGGGTGGGGAGGGTCAAAGTCTTGGTACCAAGGACACACTTAGGGTAGGAGCCACGAATTGGTTTTTGTTGTTGTCAATTACAGCCATAAGGCAGCTCGCCACGTAGCTGTTTATGCTGCTTTCGTTTCTGTGTCCACTCACCGACATGATGTGTCGCGCTTCAAATCCGCTTCTGTCTGGTATAGTTATGGTTTTCGTTTTTAATGAATGATTTGTGTACATTGTTGACAACTCCGCTTGTTGTGAGATGACTTTCATCTTCTTGCCGAGAGTGTTCTTGCCGAAAATATTTTATTTCAAATATTTTTTCGAAAGGATGAGACCGGGCCAAAATGACCATCGTTTGCTACCATCATCCCTCCTTCTTTAGCTTGAACGTTGTGTGCTCTGTGATTTTTTGTTAGTTCATCGTTTGTTTTCACAATACAGCGTTTTCCTTGAGAGTTGACTTTTGTTTCGAAGTTCGCCTTTTTGAGCTGGCGAAGATTTCTCCGACTAAAAAAAACTAACAAAAAATAACACTATTTTAATGAAAACCTTAAGTTGTAGAGTTTTCAGTATTGAAGACATCGTATCGATACAATTTCTTTATGTCTTCGTCAGCAGTTAGAGGTTTGTGTTCAGTTTTCGCTAGTCCTTGCTTCTTCAGCTATACGCACTGTGCTTCATAAACTCGGTTGGCTTTGTAAAATTCTATATCCTTTATAATGTCTATATTTAGTTCTTGTCTGAAGTGTCTACACAAAGCAAATGTAATGGAACAAAGGGAGTTTTTTTTTAGTACATCTGTCCATCGTTCTTTCTCGCCTCGGCGTAAAACTTTCGCAAAACTGTCGCTAACTCCAATGCAGTTGAAGGATTTCTGACTTTTTTCTCCTTGAGGTACGACTCAAAAATTAAGCGATGGTGTTTTGTCAACTTTTTAGCATTCTCACTGTCCCTATATATCATTAAGTAACTGGGTAATATTTTCTTCGCTCAAACTTGTAAACCTACATGTACTCGCCGCCATTTCGCATGTTTGTATGCCTGCGAAATATAACACAACCTCGTCCCCAGGTCTTCTCAGTTAACGTTGCATTAACCTGCAATGACGCAGGACTTTTGACGTCATCGGTTGATTAATCGCCAAATTTTCCAAATTTGGTCAACAGTAGCTGGTTATGGTTAACAATGCGTGTACCTTTAGCCAATCAGAATCGGGGAAATATTTTGAATGAAAATAAAGATATATTCATTAATGTTGTAACCCGCCCCCGCCCCCCCCCCCCCCCCCTCACCCCCTGTAAGGTTTTTCTGATTTTTTTTTCCTCGACGATTAAATATCAGCACCTGAGATTTTCTGCAGCTGTTCGTTAATCAAGAGATTGTGAGGAAAAATAAATTTTCAATTGTAGGTTCATTGTGCAGAGTTTGGGACACCTAATAGTTCGTGGAACTAACCGAGTAGGTGACCCAAACAAGAATATGAGTAGAGGGAATATAGATACAAAATAGTTGTTTTAGATAAAAAGTATTACTTCATTAGTTAAATAGTAGTTAAAGATAATATAATCTTAAAACATTAGGAATCAATAATAGTATTATAACCATCAATCGTCGAATTCTTGATATATTGACGAAAACTGGAAAACGGCTTGATTTTCTTGACATCAATAGATAAAGAATTCCAAAGTTTTGAACCAGTGTAACTGAGAGAACGAATGCAGTATCAATTGAGTGGTATGAACAGATTTAATAAATGGATTATCAATCTGTGATTGACGTGTATTATATGAATGAATAGAAGATACTGGGTTAAAATAATTAACAAAACAAGAAGGCCTTAGTTTATGGTACCACTGATAACCAAAAGCGAGAATTTCAAGATGAATTATATCAGAGAATTTTAGGAGACTGAGAGACTTCAGCAATGGCTCAGAATGAGATCTAGGGTTGGAAAAAGTCATAATTCTGACGACTTGCTTTTGCAAAGTAGTTACTGGTTTTAGGTACGTTGGGTATGTGAGACCCCAAACTTGAATACCATAAGTAAGAAAGGGGTAAATTAAGGAATAGTAAAGCATAATAAGTACATCAACATTAATATAGCACCTTAATTTGGAAAATGTGCCTACAGTTCACTAACATGATTAATTTCCAAGTCAAGTTTGAGTCAAAAGTGACACCTAAGTATTTGACCGTGGAAACTTCTTGACTTGTATGGTTTAAGTCTCTTAGAATGGAAAAGAACAAAGTTATAGTTTTCAAAATACTGAGAGCTAGTGTATTAGTTTTCATCCACGCAGCCACTTAGTGCCCAAAATTATTAATATTCACTGTTTTTACTTGATTTCTAAGTCTTGAGAAAATCCAAGATGGCGACCATGTTTTGTGACGTAACAGACCTCCAATTGTAGAGAAGATCAAGGGCTTTCTACTGAAGTCAAAACGTTTTCAAATACTGCAACATATCAAAAACCCAAGGGGGCGGGGGTCCATCAACCCCCCTTGTAGCACAGTGTGGTTATGGCTTTGAATGTACGTCAGAGGGTTAAGTATTTTTTTTTTCTTAAAAATTAGTGGAAATTGCATTCTGCGAAATAAATTCAACAATATGAAGTAATGCTGACAAATTACATCGATGTTCCAATCAAGTTTTACCTATAAGCTGGAAATGGTGAGTACGTTATTACTTACTTCGGCGGAGCGCGAAGTAAAGGATTCGCGACCCTCAGGAATGTATCAAAGTTGACATTTTTGGGACAAGATTGGGCACGCAAAGTCTGTAGGTTTATGCTTTTATTCGGCTGTTTGAGGAAGTGACGAGAGCCGAATTAGGTCGAGATAACTCGAGATCACTTCGATTTCTTTGATTTAATCTTTGACTTATTCGAGGGAGAAAGACTGGTTATTTTGGCTTTCCCGGGGTATGAACCGACACACCTTTGTCACCAGTTAGATCATGCGTTGCGTGAATTTTTCGAACGTTCTCTACGTTTTTGAATTATTGATGAATAATTAATTAGGGCATGTTTATATTTTAGCATCAGTCAGCATATTTGACGGCATCAGTTACTGAAATCATAAATTATGTCGAAACTCTACTACTATTCACCTGTTTAGTATTTCTAGAACCTTGTGTCAAACGGTATAAAAGTTCCAAGCAAGTTCTTTTGACGAACTAAATTTTTTACCACGAGTCTGGAGTGCTGTGTTTAGTCAAGTGTGACGAAGGTCGATTTTCAAGTTCTGTGTTTACGTGTTGGCGGAAGCCGTAAGATATCTGAAGTTCAAGTGAAAGTTTGTTTACTTATTATTTGCAGAGGCTGTTTAGTTTTACTTAAGTTCAAGTCAAGTTTGCGTTAGCGGATGCTGTGTTTTAAAGCTCTGTAAAGATGTTCCTTTGGTATTAATCTTCCTTGTGTTAATCCGACATCCCTGCGTGCTGATCTTCAATGAATAATTATCCTTAAAACATTCCAACTCGTAACACTGAGTTATGCCAATTCTATGCTCAGCGTAATTGACTCCTTACCTATGCCTTACATATCTTTAAAGAGTACATGAGACTGCTATGCTGTTTCTGAAGCCTGATGTAAGAAAAATAGAGAATTATATTTTTTCACCGTTTGTTTTTTAGACTTTTTATTCACCGCCAGTAACTTCATATTTGACTTAGGTCTAAACGTTTAGATTTAGAAGGATTTGTATGGAGTCATCAGAGCATAACTGGGCTAATATCTCAGAAACAATTTAACCCGAAATGCTAGTTTTTTGGCAGGTAAGCCTCTTGGATGTTTCCCTTTTCATAAAATCCTGACAAATCCCATAATTTCACAAATTAATACCTTACTCTTACCATATTTCATTTTTTAATTTCCTCCGCTTTTAAAAATTAATCAGTTCCACAACCACGACGCCGAAGGATACGCTCCACAGCGTCTTGTTCTGTGTTATGTTTGTGGTCGTATCATGAGCGGTTCCGAGGTCGCAGGAAGTCGTAAAAACCCCTCTAATTTGTCTGCCATTCTGTTACTAAAAATAGCTTAAAACGGCAAGAAATTCAAATTTCAAAAGGCTATATCGTTTGGGTGAATAGGTATATTCAAAACGTATTTTTCACTTCTGACGTCCTTGTGGTGAGTTCTTTCAGAAACCATCGTTAGAAATCCTATAATCCTAAAATAATGTCGGGAACTTTGTGACGTCTTTTTCCCGCCAAAAATGTCAAAATCTGAGAAACAAAAAGCACACGATTTTAGGGAGGGGTAAGCTCTACCTTGTTGGAAATTTTCAAGTAAATTGCTTCAAAACAAAAAAAAAAGATGAATACTGATGAGCGTTTTTCATGTCACATATTCCCACTGACCGTGCTTTGTAGTCGCATACCATACCCGGTCTTTTGCTCCTTTAAGACAATTCTAGGTATAAAAGTGTAGAGAAACCACAAAAAGAACTCATCGTAGCATCGATTCTATCACATGACTTCCAGAGTGGGAGATCCCATGAGATAGCACAGCGCATGCGCAAGACCATTGCATAGCTTGCATCGCCAAGGCTGGACGTGTTTATTCGTGAAAGATCATTACTTTGGATAAATTTGCGTAGGTTTAGGCGGTAGACCACAGATACGCTCCCTAATCTGTCAACTTAGTTGTCAGTACTGAAAATCCAGGCTTTATATTCCTTCCTCGACGTAGTTGAGGTAAAACAAGGGAATTACAAAGTTTCCCGCCAAAAGATGGGGGATAACGAGCATGGAAACGATGAAGACCGCCGTCCTCACGCTCCAGGTCCTTCAGGAACTCCCGATACGGGCACAATGTTCGCTGCCCTCCTGGAACAAATGAAGAAAACGAATGGGAACATTCTCAGCATCAGCGAGCCTGTTGATCTCAGTGAAGATGAATCTTCAGAGAGGGATAATAACGACACTGATTCACCTGACGAGCGAGCGGCAAATTTGACAGCCAGCTCGTAGAAAGAACCAAGTATTCTCGACGATATAGCGCGAGACCTTGATGCCAGTGAGAAAACTGGCCCAGCTGCCAGCGAAGAGCTGGCAGGCATTGTAAACTCTCTATTAAAAGAGAAGTTACCGGAGGAGAAAATCCAGATGAAATTTGATCTCCACCCACGACCACAGAACGTGACTGACTTGAGAACGACGCGTGTGAATCCTCTCATCTGGAATCAAATCTCAGCTCCATCCAGGACAAACGACTCCAAAACACAAAAAACGCAGAATGCCCTCGTGGCAGGTGTTGTGGCTATGATCAAAGCCACAGACATGATCATACACTCGGCGCTTAAGGATAACAAAGAATTGATCAAGCTAATGACCGACAGTATGGCGCTCACGATTCAAGGTCATCACGATTTGAATTCCGCTCGCCGTCGAGCGATGAAAAATGATCTCAATAAGGATTACGCTGCACTGTGCAGTAGTTCACCGATGGATCAAACATCAGAGTATCTCTTCGGAGACCTCTCTAAGTTAGAGAAAGATATCACAGATGCTAACCAACTTACAAAGAAAGTCCGCCCGTCATCCTCCACGCAATCCAACTGCAGGCGCGATAAACGCTTTAATGGCAAGAAAAACTACGGGAACAATCGTTACGTTCCCTATCGTGGTGGACGGAGTGATTTTTTAGCCAAGGGCAGCTTCCCTCGAAACAGGAAAAAAGAGTGGAGCACCAACAATAAACAATAGCCACTGTCACTGAGGTAAGCTCAATTGACGTTTGTAAATTTATACATGACCCTACGACCTTCAAAGCAGGCAAACTTCGAGAGTTTATGCTCTGCTGGAGTGAGATAACAAGTGATTCAAACGTCCTTAGCTATGTCTCCGGTGTGAAAATCTCGTTTGAGGAAAATATTTTGCCAGTACAATCGCGTTACCGGCTCAGCGTGTTCAGCTTCGAAGAAGAACAAATTGTTCAACAAGAAATTACAACTCTCCTCTTAAAGGGGGTAATTCAGCGATCATCTCATGAACCTGGAGAATTTATATCTACAACTTTTCTAAGACCTAAAGCGGATGGGTCATTTCGCATGATTCTTAATCTGAAAGAATTCAATCAATCAGTGGAGTACCATCACTTTAAGATGGACACGCTTGATACGGTAGTAAAAATGGTTAAACCAGGTTGTTACATGGCGTCTGTGGATTTAAAAGACGCATACTATACCGTGCCTATACACAAGGACCACCAAACATTTCTGAAATTTGAATTCATGGGTTGCCTGTACAAATATACCTGTCTCCCAAATGGGCTCTCTAGTGCCCCCAAAATCTTTACCAAAATGCTTAAACCTGTGTATTCTGCCCTACACAACCAGGGCTATGTCAGTGTCGGGTATATTGATGACTCCTATTTACAAGGGGATAGCATAACGGAATGCCAGCAAAATGTTTTATGTACAACCAGCTTATTCACTAAACTAGGGTTTTATGTCCACCCTAGCAAGTCTGTCTTTAACCCAACGCAAAAGCTAGTATTTCTCGGGTTTATCATTGACTCAGTTAACATGATAGTTTCACCTACCCCAGAAAAGATCCAAAAGACTGTCAAAGCATGTGAACAACTGCTCAGAACGAAAACACCTCGCATAATAGATTTAGCTAGAGTAATTGGCCTCATTATATCACTTTTCCCCGGTGCAGAATATGGCCCCCTTCACTACAGAGGGCTTGAAAGAGATAAAACGACTGCACTTACAAATAATTCAGGGGATTTCAATGCTTCCATGAAATTGTCTGAGGCATCATTTACTGAGCTTAGGTGGTGGATCGCACATGCAGAACATGCTAAGAAAAATATATCATACTCCACACCTACCCTGATTATCCAGTCAGATGCTTCAAAAAAGGGGTGGGGAGCAATACTTGATGGAAGTAAGATTGGGGGAAGGTGGGCCCCATTGGAAGTCTGTAAGCACATTAAAATTTTAGAATTACAGGCAGCATTGTTTGGTCTAAAATCCTTTGTAGAAGGTTATAAAAATATACATGTTCAGCTCCAGCTGGACAATACTAGAGCTGTGGCTTATGTTAATAACATGGGAGGTTTTAAGTCAACTGAGTTAGACAAAGTAGCCAAAGAACTGTGGGAATGGGTAATCTTACGGGATATATGGGTATCTGCTGTTCATATTCCTGGACTTTACAATGTAGATACCGATGAACAGTCTCGACATTTCCATGATCAGCACGAGTGGTGCCTGAGCACTGCCGTTTTCCAGGATATTACCGCAGAATATCCGGATCTCAATATAGATCTTTTTCTTCAAGGCTAACTTATAAATGTGAAACTTACTGCTCATGGAAACCAGATCAGGAATGCGCATTTGTAGATGCATTTTCTGTTAACTGGCATACTTAATTTTTATACCTTTCCTTCCTTTAGTCTGATTCCACGTTGCCTCCAGAAGATACGGAAAGACGAGGCACAGGGAATTTTAATAGTACCACTTTGGCCAGGCCAGGCATGATTCCCTCTTCTACTGTAGCAACTCTACAGACACCCTTGGATTGTGGGCCCAGACAAGAAATGGATTTACCACACCGGACATCAGGAGCCAAACCCACTCTGGCAGAAGCTCAAACTGATGGTCTGTCCTGTATCAGGAATTCCTTCTCAAAATACAACATTTCTAGCAACGTTGCCGACATCATCATGGCTTCCTGGCTTAGTGGTACCCAAAAACAATATAAGACCTAAATCCAGAAATGGATCAACTTTTGTAGTGAAAAACAAACTGATTGTTATTCCCCACAAGTCAGTGAAGCTTTAGAATTCTTGGCAGAACTTTATTCACAGGGCCTTAGCTACTCAACTTTGAATACTGCGAGATCAGCTCTTTCCTCAATGTTGCAAATTAAAAACTGTAGAAACTTTGGATCCCATCCACTTATAGTACGATTTATAAAAGGGGTTTTTGAAAAAAGGACACCTCAACCTAGGTATAACAGGATATGGGATGCTTCAATAGTTTTAGACTACTTGGCCACCTTGAACCCTGTTGACAAGTTGCTGTTGAAGGATTTGACACTGAAACTCCTTATGCTACTCCTACTTGTGACAGGGAAAAGAGGACAATCAATACACTTGTTAAATGTTACAACGATGCAACTAGGTGAAACATCCTGCTCATTCCAGTTGACTAATCATACCAAGACAAGCAAGCCAGGACAACCTACAAAAACCATCATTATTCAAAAATTTGAGCACGATTGTGCTGTATGTCCAGTGCACACCCTAAGAGAGTACATCAAACGCACTGACACTATCCGAGGCAATGAAGAACAGCTGTTTATAAGCTTTGTTAAGCCTCATAAATCTGTGTCAAGGGATACAATCTCCCGCTGGACCAAGACAGTATTGCAGAACTCCGGTATTGATACTACAAAGTTTACCAGTCACAGCACAAGAGCAGCAAGTGCCTCCAAAGCAAAGCAAAAAGATGTGCCTCTTGATATCATCTTAGCTCATGCTGGCTGGAGCACTACAAGTACTTTTTCAAAGTTTTATGATAAACCGATTAGTCCTCGGAATGACAGTGTGGCATCTGCAGTGCTTACCCGTTAGGTGTTACAACAAACAGTTTTTCTATTGTTTAAGTTTATGTTACAGTTCATAGTAGTTTGCAGTCACACTGGTTTTGTATTCGTGGGAGAAACTGATCTCACAAAAAGTTTCCAGATAGGCTTACTTCTGTTATATTCTAATAAAATGGTTGAAGCGGTTATCTCTGTCCAGTCTCTGGTGGGTGTTTCGAAGGCTTTAAAGTCTCATGGGATCTCCCTCTCTGGAAGTCATGTGATAGAATTGGAAAATTAAACGAGACTTACCTGTAAGTTGAAGTTTGATTGAGATTCTATCACATGACGGACAGAGTTAGGAGATCACATGCCCACCCTCTTAATTGTCCCTCCCATTAGCGTTGGAATGTGTTTGTCACATTATTGGAATGAGTTAGAGTTATTCCCTTCTCACACCCACATCTTTAAAGAATGGTCTTGCGCATGCGCTGTGCTATCTCATGTGATCTCCTAACTCTAGTCCGTCATGTGATAGAATCTCAATCAAACTTCAACTTACAGGTAAGTCTCGTTTAATTTTCCAATTTTTTTAGGCTTGAATAGAGGATTACTATCTTGGACCAAGGGACAATATCTTTCGGTATAATTCCCTTTGCCACTTTGTCTGTTGTGACCCCGACAATTTATGATTGGGTGCCACAAGTGGCTCAGGAACAAGGGTTTTCCCATTTACCATATTCACATAGACCACAATTCACCTTATTAGCCCTCTATATCATGCAAAGCCATTGTTCTCAATTTCTCCTGGGTATTACAGTCGTCTTAATGGACATCAAATACGACGGTTGTGCATTTTTTTGGGGGGAGAGGAGGGGGTGTAAACAAGGTGCATTATGATATGGTCTACGTATGTGACAATGGTGTGTTGCGTCTAGATCAATGTCAAGTTTAAAATAAGGATAAGCTAGCGATGATAACACGTTCACCCTGAACGAAGATTGTGACATCGAAATTGAGATTTCAAAGAGAGAACGGATATGAAAATCTTGACGATTCCGCAGAGTTTCGGGAGCAATGTAACTTTGTAATCCGATTCAATTCGAAGAAAGAAATTCAGGTCATCCTGTGTCAGTCGCACTCTCATTTAAAGCAGAAGTGTTTGTATTGTAAATGTGAAGTTCATTTTCATCCCTCGTGCAATTTTGAGTCAAGTTTAGCGATGGTCAGTTGCTATGGTTACGAGCTATGATGTCACAAGAAGCAGGTGGTCAAGCCAATTTTGGGTGAAAATACATGCTTTTTCAACTTCTTTCAAAAAACGTAAATCATGTTGCTGAAACCATGCAAAGTACCTATTTATGTGTTATTTTTCATGTAAAGCACAAAAAAATACCCTTTCTCTTTCTACTTCTTGGTGGATTAAAAGATGGTGGCCAAGATGGCGGCCAAGATGGCGACCATTGTTGGTAACGTCACAAGCCTCCAGCAGCGTCACCACCCCTAAAATATACCTCATCTTGTTAACAAGATCAAAGGCTTTCCACTAAAGGTAAAATCGTTTCAAAATACTGCAACATGTAAAAAACTCCGGGGAGGGGTTCCATCCACCCCTACCCTTTTGTAACACAGTGGGGGTATGAATTTGTACATCCGAGGGTTAAAATGTTAGGTATTACCTTGTATCTATCAGGCACCCTGGCCTATTTTGTGGTTTCTATTCAGTTTAAAGGGATAGCAAAGGAAACAATCTGATGGGAAAAATATGTAACTTTTAACATGGATACCTCTTGTTTAAGCTCAAAGATGAAGTTTCTATTTGTGTTCGGTCTCCTGGGGGCCTTTTTTCGAAATATACCTGCTCCGCAAAAGGTAAACACTTATTGATTTACTTTACTATTCTCTTTCTCCATCTTTGTTTTCTGTGAGCAACTGGCTTTCTTAATCTGGATTCCTAGGCGAGAATAACGCTGGAAAACAGACAGTAATACAATGAATTCAAGTTGCAGAGTAATTTGCTATTCAACTTAAGAAGGCGCATTCATATACTGAATTGATCGTTCTCTTGATTTCTTTTTATCATGCTGAGAAATGTGAAAGGAAGGTGTATGTGATATCAAGATTCGGAGCAGGTACCTGGACATGATAATAATTTCTCTATTTTCTAATTGACTTTAACCAAATTGAACCTTAAATATGAAGATAAAATCTTTTATTTTAATTGAAGTGTAAATTTCTTTATTTTTGTTCTTGTTACAATCTTTCTGTATCACCTGTGAATGCAACCATGTTACAACGTGTCGCAGGCATTTTCTTATTTTCTCTCCAAGGCGTGATATAAGTCATATTTTGTCGTTAATAATTAACTAAACCGCTTAATTAGTGGTATTTACTCGGAAGTTAGTACTCAATTTGTAAAGGACGGGGGCTATCACTAGGAAGAACACTTCAAAGGTCTCAGTATCCGTAAGTTAATGACTGCCTTTGATTAGTGACGGTCACGTCTTCACATTCATTAAGTGATCGAATTTTTTAACTGTATTATATTACTATAACAATTTTATTCATTTACATGATCTTGGGGTCTCTCCAGGTCAGTATTTTGCAGCCAAGCTCCAAGACTAAGTTAAAACCCTCTCCTTAACTTGTAGAAAAGTTCATCCCTTAGAAAAAACGCAGTGGTGAGAGCTCTCTCTTCCCCACCAATGTGGGCTGGGTTAGAGTCCTGGGGTCGTCAACATTTGTGGGTTGAATTTGTTGTTGGTTCTCTCCCTTGCTCCGAGAGGTTTTTTACCAAGTACCCCGGTTTTGCCCTATCCTTAAACAAAATATACATTTCTAAATTGCATTATTTTATCTGGAACGCACGTACACATTTCAACGAATAGTTAAGAACTCTTAAGTGCTCCGTGGGTAAACAAATTACAATTTACAATTATACCAGTCCCTTTGACTATCATTAATTCCATTCAAAGTTATCTTTGAATACAGGACTACAATACGCTAAATTGTTGCATAAATTTGAACTCCTGTTTACCCTACCGCCATTTAGTTTAGATCAATCATTTTTTTTTTTTTTTTTGTAACTGCTTATTAAAGGTGGGAAGAAAGGATTTCTTTTATCCAAGTACAGTGCAATTTTCCAAATAAGGAAGGTTGTGCGGTACGCAGTCAACGGCGTCGGCTCAAACCAAGACACAAGGGCACCTAACGACTGTTTTCTTTAAGAAAAAATTCTATTACTTGAGGACGGCTAAAATTTCCAGATGACCGTTCCATTCATGTACAATTTTCGAAGCTTATCCAATAAATGACCTACGATTTTCTGAAGTTATATTTTTACGTTACACTTCCCAAGTTAGACCATTTTTTCTTACAAAAAAGGAAACCTAAGATTTCCGGTTTCAAAAATGCGATGGAGAAAGGAATCAGAAATTATTTCACTTTCGTAATTGGTAAAATTGTATCTAAGATTTTCGGGATAATAATACTCAAGCCCTTGAAATTTCGAAAAGATTCAAGTTCCATGTCATTAAAGATGTGAATATTGTTCCTCGTGGTGTCAGATAGGAATGAACGTTTATTCGTTTGTCTCACGATAGAATCGCTTTGAGATATTGATCGCGACGTTTCGGCTGCAATACTGCTAGTCTCCATCAGGCGATGAGGTTCATTGTTTACGTGTAGCTATTTATGCACGTTGGTTCGCTGTGATTGGTGTATTTCGATCCTTATTATTCCGATTAGCAGATGATGTTCCCTCACGGGTCCGCTTTGTAGTTGAACGGCTGTTATGCTTTCTGATCGTAGGCATCCATGCTTCAGGAATTTCGATTCCGTTGTCTCTATTGATGTTATTAGAATGAAGTCTTATTTGGATAGCCTCTTTGACCCTACGTGTGTATCGGTGAGGGTCACGATCGATAAACTCATACACAAACCTCCGCAGTTTCGGAGCACGCAGACGAAACGGGGCATCTTCCTTTATGGAATCAAGTCAAGTTTACCGTGTCTAGACTGTCCGTATCCATACTGCTTAAGGTGGGTAATAAGTCCTGTGATGTGGGCGTAAAAAAATGCAAAAAAAGGAAAGAAAATTATCGCAAATGGCTTCGGGTAGAAATCTATTGACTTTTAGAAACGTAGACATGACCTAAAAAGAGCTTGCACCTAAGCAGGCAAATATTAAACTTACTCCGTGGAGTGTTAAAGTTGATCACGAGTGAAAGATATATGGCGCGAAATTTTGGGGGGAGTTTTTTTGCGGATTGGCGTTTTTTTTATGTTTGCAGGAAATAATTTTTGCGTTTAGAACAGATTGTTCTTCTTGCTGGGAAATAATATTTTCGTTGTTATTGAGTAAGTACAATAGAAAGAGACAAATTGTGATTGAACATAGACACGATATCTTAGTACTGTATTTTTGTGCAGAGAATTTAAGTTAGAGAATATTTACTCTAGACTAAATTTTTGCGGGCAAAATGTTTGCGGTAATTTTAATTTTCGGGAACTTATTTTTGCGGATCGCTGAAAAAAGCGCAACAATCGCAAAAATTAGAACCCGCAAAAATTTCGTGCCACTCGGTAATCTATGAGTCTTCAGCTTTTACTCGGAGATTCGGTTTTAGAATGATCAATAACAGGAGTTAAGAAAGGCAGATTCGGATTGAAACGGTAGTGTTATAAACGCACGGATGTGTGATTGCCGTTTGTATTAAGAGTCATCTGACGTAATCGTCCGAGATGACCTTCCAGAAGACTTTTAGACCACTTCAATGGTTTTGTGATTTTTGCGAGATTAATTTTTTTTTTCTCGCGAAAACAAATGTCCCTGAGGAAAAAAAGAACAATTCCTTCCTTAACGGGATCATCTGTGGAAAAGTCCGGTGTCGTGATTTATTATCCAGTGTCCAGTGTAAATTAAAGCAACGGTTCAAGGTTACCTACGTGTCTACTGGGGACTGGTAGACTCTATCGCGTTTTTTGTAAATTTCTGCAGTAGTCGTTAGTTTATACCTGACCATATACCATTGGCTTCCTCATTGTTCAACTTAAGCAAGAAAAATGAAGTGTTTCCCAAGAAAATATTAAAACTAACCATTCGCTAGATTACCTTCCGGGGATACCCCTCCACGGAACGCGACATTATCGCCAAATAAGGCCAGGGTGGGGGAACCAGCTGTGGAAAAAAAGTGGAAACAACTTGATCACTAAAAAAGTACTAGAACCATCGCGAGACAAACTACTTACTTTTCTGCACGTAGGGCTAGCGATCCGTATCAATTGTAAAACATTTGCCTTTAGCTCTCTAGCTCTGAATTATGTGAGACGTGACAAGCAAGGTCCCACCCAAGTAGGAAGCTGTCTAAACGTTTGTATGTTTCTGGAAATAAAATTTATCGAGGTCGTCTAACCCTAACCCTAACCCTAACCCTAACCCTAACCCTAACCTGATTTCAAAGGGGCGGAACGTTTGCGTCACTTGCTTTGTAATTGTTGTCATAATCCACTGATCTTTAGAACAAATCAGGGAAGGAGGGAGAGGGGTCATTGTTGCTTGATGTATTGGGCATAATGTTGGTTCTCACACTAATTTGCATAGAATAAAATCGGAATTCGTTAAAATTGGTTGTTATACTGAGAGTCACTATATGGTTGAGTCATAAAATTTCTCCTCTCAAAGAATGCCTGTCTTCGAGTATGCTTTGCGGTCGTGGTTTCGAATGTTACTCACTCTTATTTATCGAACTTCATTTGAAGCATATAGCGCGGCATTTGATAAAATATAATCATCAATAACTCGTAACAATTACTATCAGAAACTCATAAGGGGTTGAACCCCTTATGGGTTTCTGTTACTATATAATTCAAAGCTCATTCTACTCCTGTTACTAATTTTAGAGAGGTTTTGAACAGATTCGTATAGCGTTCATAAACAAAGCCAACGGGCGCAAAGCATACCGGCCAACAGGAATTCTTTAATGTAAAACTTGTGCACGCTGACTATACGGTAATAATAACAAACTGATGGAATAATTAGATATTTCCTAGATGCAGCTTTTTTCTCTTCCAGCATAGCGATCGCGACTCAGACGCAAGCGACCGCCATTCAGACGCTTTGTCGCGGACGTCGTCTGGATCCCAGGAGTCTCTTGGCGCAGCAGAGACGTCGGCAGAATGGCAGCCTACCCCTCAAATACAGCACCGCCTTTACTACCTTAATAATTTCCTCAGAATGGCTACTGAAGGCAGGGTCAGCCCGGTGAGGTCACAGTGCCAATGTGACGTTCTTACTATGTCATCAAGATCCCAGCGCTACTACCGTAAAAAAGCGGAGCAGGCTATTGAAGGCGTGCTTGAATCCATTGCCCCTGGCAATGCCTCCTGGCTCTACCAGCAAGTCATGCAACGGAGGATTCGTTTACAAGCGGCCGAGGGTATAGTCGAAGACACGCTAGTTGCCAGACTGGTGATTCTGTATGAGGAAGCCGCCTATTGGTACACGAGACAGCAGATCCTGTCGCTTTTCGTGAACGACTACTCGAAGAGCGAGATACTGGCTTTGATTCCGGGTCTCTCAAAATGGAGAATCGACGAGGCAAGGAAGCACGCTTTCCAAACTAAGCCCGGGCAACCCATTGACCCACCAAGGATCACCAGATGCCGTTTGGATGTTGTGAAAGTTGACCACTTTCTTGACTTCTTGTCCAGTCCATCAGTTCTTCAAGATGTGGCATATGGCACCAGAACTCTTAAACTGGAGAGTGGAGAGAGCTTAGAAATCCCGAACATGGTGCGCACTGTTATATCCTCCCACCTAGTGGGCATGTACCTGAACTTTTGTGTAGAGTCCAATTTTGAGCCTCTCGGACGCTCCACGCTCTTCAATATAATCAAGGTACGGATTATAAAACGTTCGTAAAGGACGAATTTTGATCAGGGTTAATTGTAGTTGTAGTAGTGGTGTAGTAGTAGTAATGGTTTGCATTTAGAAATTAGTTTGAAACCACAGCATTTTTGTTTCTGTTCAGCTTTGTGCGGCGTCACTAAAGAAATCGTTAGCCGGTCTTGATAGCACTCAGACAGATGGGGTACAGGCGCTCGCCACTCTTGAAGACATCACTCATCAACTCAAACAAGCCGGTGAGATACAAACACCTTCCATTATTACTGTAGGTGCACGAGTTGTCACAACTTTTAATAAGCTGACAGAGTATCAATATTTATTATTGTTTGTATTTTTCCTATCACAGGACTGGATAGCACAATGGCCGATAACATTCTAATGCGACTCAAAGCAGGTCGGCAGTATCTGAAGACGGATTTCAAGGTCCACACAGCCAGCGAATCCCCGTGCGCAGATCACTGGAGAGTGTTCGCCCTCAGTAGGACAGAGACAGAATACAACGGTCAGTGCCAACATCAGCATACCATCACCTGTGACCGGTGCGAAGACCTAAAAAATGCTGTCTCAGATCTGCAACTAGCATTGGATTCAGGTGAAGTACATCTAAGGTAAGAACATCGTTGTGACAGGAAAGCAGAGTTTAGCATTTATTGTCAACTAACAACCTAATCCTCAGGGCGCTTTATATGAGTTTAGAAATTTTAAATTGCTTTGGGTGGTTCTAAACCTAATGAATATATGTTTTTAATGAAACGCAGTTTACGAAAAAAAAGTGAGAGAGGCATCATTATTTTTTGATAAAACGGCTCCAAACAAAAATTTCTGACGCTATCGCGCCATGATGTTGACAAGCTCTACTCTTTCCCTTTTTAGTCCTGATAAACGAGAAGAGTTACAGCATGATTTGAGCTGCGCTGCACCGAGCATAGAAGATTGGAAGTCGCACGTGCTCCGTTCAGTTCACCAGGATGCAGCCAAGAGTGAAATTGTCGATAGCCTGAAACCATCGCAGGTGCTGCTAATAATGGACTGGGCGATGAAGTTTATTCCGACCAGCTTTCGCGAAACGCAGCGCGACTGGTTTGGAAAGAAGGGGAAGTCCTGGCATCTCTCGGTGGCCATCACTAAAGCAGAAGATGGAACAATTGAGGTAGAGATCATGCGCCTTCTCTTCTGTCTTTATCACTCACTGGCCACTATAAACTAGTTTCTCGTGAGCGCGGTCTTTGTTGCGCTAACCGATTGCAAAATTGGATAATTGATAAGAATGCCAGGCCGAGAAAAGACGCGAAAGCTTAAATTCCTAATAGTGAATTTCAACATTTCATTGATTTCGGCACTTATATAAAGATAAAACGTTGGCGTCGCACGTAAGCTCGTGCAAAAGCTCATGGGACGGAATACATTTTTTAATTCAAATAAAAGGCCATAAACGTTCTCGAAAAAAGCAGACCTTCCCCGGTGTTATCTCTATTTCAAGTCAAAATGCGCAGGTTAATTTTCCATTAGCCCTTGACTGTGACCAGGTCTCAGCACTATTCATGCTAAAAAATGCTTTACTATTATGATTTCAGACACGTACATATATCCACTTATTTGATGAATGCAATCAAAACTGGTTCAGCGTTGCCTCCATCATCGAAGACTCTTTAACCACCATGAAGCGACAGAAATCTAGACTGAATGAAGCTTTCCTGAGATCTGACAACGCAGGCTGTTATCACTGCGCATTTCTTCTTCTCAGTCTTCCAAGCCTTGGACAGCGCATTGGTGTCCGCATAGCTCGTTATGACTTCAGTGAGGCCCAAGCTGGGAAAGACATATGTGACCGCCGAGCCGCCGCCCTGAAGAGCCACATTAGGCGCTACATTAATGAGGGCAATGACGTCAAGACAGCAAGTGACATGAAAGCTGCTATTGACTCGCATGGGGGCGTGAAAGGCTGCTACTCAGTTGTGTGCAAGGTTGACGAAAGGTCCCAAAACATGACCAAGCACTCGCTGAGTGGCATACAGTCCTTGAACAACTTCGTGTTCACTGAAAGTGGAGAGATGATCGCTTGGCGGGCCTACAATGTCGGACCCGGAAAGATCTTTTCCGCGGCGTCGCTAGCACGTCTCGGTGCCCTTCAAGGCCCGACAAACTTACAAGTTCTCCAGGCATTCAATAGTCCTGACATACTGACTGGTGTCTTCCGTGCACCTTCCAGCACGCAAGAACAGCAGCCCGCAGCGCCTCCAACGGACCCTATAGCCGTAGAACGGATTCAGCTTGAAGAAGAAGAGCGTGTGGCCTTTGGCTGCCCAGAGGAGGGTTGCATAAAAGTTTACCAAAGTCACAGCAGCCTTCAGCGCCACCTTGATGCCGGGAAACACCTTCTCGCGTTAGAGAGAGAGTCCACGTACGATGTGATAAAGAAAAAGTGGGCAGAAACCTACAAGTCAATTTCTGGTAGCTACGTGGAAGCAGCTGAGCCACCCACATCTGCATCCGCCTCAGCTTCCCATAGCCAGTCTGAAGAACCGCCGCCAACAGCTGACATGGGCTGGGCATTAAAAAAGACCAAGAAGTCTGTTCATTTCACCACTAAAGTGCGCCAATTTTTGCGTGAAGTCTTCCTTCAAGGAGAGGACACCGGGAATAAAGCAGCGGCTGAGGATGTAGCAGCACGAATGAGGTCCATGCGAACCGCTGAGGGAACGAAGGTATTTACCAAAGACGAGTGGCTGACATCTACCCAGATTTCCGGATATTTCAGAAGAATGGCCGCATTAAACAGGAGTGGGGGTCTTCATAGAAGAGAGGAGGCGACGCCTGCGCCAACAGAACCGGTACCCGAGGGAGGAGAAAGCGAAGATGAGGAGAAAGACCCATATGTGGCTGAAGCTCCCATTATCAGAACACGGCTTCAAATCAGGAGGGAGCTAGAACTGTAACTTTACTTTCGATATAAGTGTTTGTCTGTTTGATCATATTTATTTTGACTTTTGTCTTTGATACTTCTTACAAAGGACAATTCTTTAGGGCACAAGTCACAAAAACATGCAGTTGATTTTGTTTTCAGCATAGCGAGGTCTTTCTGATATAGTTTTCTGCATCAAGATGCAATGTGGCGTGCAAGCTTCAAGCAAATGTATTATTTGTTTATTGGATGAACAAAAGTTAGTTTCATTATACGATCATTCTAACGTTCAAATACAGACAATGTAAGCATTTTGATAGAGTTCTGTGACTCGTGTGTTTGACTTAGCGATGAGTAAGTTTCGTCACGAAGTTCACTTATACAAAAGAGGTCATCATTAAGCCGTCGATTGTCATTTTCATGGCGTAGGACAAACAAAAGCTTTCGAAATGGTTCAATTTCATTTAAGTGTATAGTGTGTAACCATTTTGCTGCATTTTCTACCTGTTGCTATGTCATTATTACCGAATTAGCGAGTTATGATGAAAAAAAAAAATGACGTGGGTATCCTGTGGTGGGCCAAGTGTTTTTTTTTTATTATTATTTTAGCGATTAGATGGAAATGGTTCTATTTCATCAACGTGTATGGTGTGCAACCATTTTGTGCTATTATCTGTCTGTTTCTGTGCCATAATTACCGAATTAGCGCGTTATAATGGCAAAAATTGACTCTGGTACCCTGTGGTGGACGACGTGTTTGCAGCCTTCCTGTGGAATAATTAAATGAGTGCCCAAAGTTTTTTTTGCAGATAATGTTAGTATAAAGTCCCGCCTTCTAGACGGTATGCTCCGTTTTTTGAAGCATACTCCGGCATTGGAGATATTTTGGCCTAAACTTTGGATATTTCAACAGTTTTCACTATTGGGTGAGAGGGGGGTCTTGACTGAGATGACTTATGCCATAGGAACTTGTCGTAGAAGAACGAAACATTTACAATAAATTGTCTTTGGGTAGGATAACATTCACTGAAAATATGAAAAGATTTGGTTTAATTCTTTTAGCACTAGAGCTCTATACTTTTGACCAATTTTTAGGTGTTTTTTAGTCATTTTTTAAAAAAAAAATCAAGGGGGTGGTCAACTCCCCCCGGTTTTGACCAAATTTCCTTAAACTTAGAGTGCAGCAGTTTTAGGTGGACCCCTTCAAACTGGCCAAGTTTCATCGAAATCGGTGAGATGGCTTGTGCCGCCCCTGCCTGGTCCTATCGTGGATGCACTCTTAATGAGGTGTATGTCTAGTAAATACACAGATCGTATCGATTTCTATACGTTTCCTCTTTGCGTTCGTTGTGTAATGGTTTGCAAAACAACTCGCATGGAAAAAACAAATATTAATTCCAAACGAAAGGCTGGTGGTTTATTATCCTGGGTTGATTTAACGGCCAAGGTTCAATTTATCTACCTGCCATTCGCAAATCAAAGAAAGAGAGATACATGTAAAGACAAAGATAATAAGTTAAAAGCCATTTGGCGTTTCCTTTCCTATTCCTTTCTTTTTTTGTTTCGTTTTTCTTTTTTCTTCTTACCGGAGCACAGATCATCAAAGAAAACATGTCATACTATTACGAAAAAGAAGAAACAACAACATCAACGAACAACCACAACAACAACAACAAATAATAAAATAAAGGTATAAATAAGGGTTGCTTGCAAATTGCAAAAAAGAACAAGTTAGAGGAGCAAAAATTTCCCTGTACCAATCACTTGTAATGAGAAGAAAAGGAAGGCAAGAATAAATTATAATACATTTGGTAATAAAAACCATTCAAACGATTTCAAATATTCCCCGACCCCTTTAATAAAGCATGGTGGATATTTAAGAAAACGTTCTTGAAAGCAAAACAAACAAAAAAGCTAGAAAAAATACATTTGAGCCATCAGCAAATATTTAAAACCGCAATATTGCAATAGAAAAAATGCAAATAACTTAATCCAAATCCTACTACAAATTTTCCACAAACCTCAGAAAATAAGTCCACCGGCTCCCTGATATTGTATCTGGAAGTGTGAAGTCCATCGTGACCACAAAAAAATGGTTATTTGGATATTACCCAAATATGACAACAGGTTACTTTGTTTGGTAAAGAAACAAAGTCTCCGAAAATGAATACTCTGAACTTGAAAGAAAGTTTTTGCGCTATTAGAAAGAAGTGGTGGTTCTCAAGCTTTTATTTTCAGAGAAAACCCATTTCCTAAGCTAGTAAGTAAGTAATTTTATTTAATCAGGGTATCCCGTTCAGGGGCCATGGAGCTACATTATCTAAATCCCTGCCCAAGTCAAATGGATCATGGATATTATCTAATTAGCCGGAATTTACAATTGAAATGTGCACTCTACTCAATAATTATGAAGGGCTTTCCATTCAAAGCACCACCCCCAACCCCCTTAATACCCGCACCTGCGTGATTAATTCCTGATTGATTTAACTGTTTAAGGTTAGGTAAAGATGTTAAAAATTTTGAACTCAGTTGCCAGTTATATAGCAAAATTGCTTCAGTCTTCGATGGTTAAAGAAATAAAAAAAGTCATTTTCTTACGTTATTTACTTACTTTTTTAATAAGCAAGATTTTTTTTTAATTAACTCAGAAGTCAATAGTGCATACCTGACCATATTATTGGCTTTCTAATTCTTTATCCAAATGAGAAAAAGCATTTCTTTCCACTTCCGTGATTTAATCATTGAGACCTTACGTGGTGGTACTGACATAATTAAACTGTCTTAATAATTGTAGTTAAACTGAAGCGAGTCATTTGAAGACTGCCTTCCGCAGTGTCAAGACCATTAGGTGTCAAGGAACGTTGAAAAATCAAATCAAAGGTAGGCAGCTGTCTAAATCCAGTTAATACAGTTCTGTCATTAAAGGGGCAGAAATTATTAAGGAAAGGAAACGGTAGTCATTTTCCTTGTTTTGTTGTTATCATTATTTTTATCGGGTAAAATTTTGGAGCTTGAACCTTATCTAAGGTTTATTTCATCATTGTTACCTTTATTGTTATTATTATTTTTATATTTTTATTATTATTTTTTGTGCATGTGTCCTATCTTTTATGGTCCAATGAGAGCTGAGGCTAATGCACACATTTACTTTAAAGAACTGTTCATAGCCGAGTAAAAAAGTGTTTAGACCTAAGAATAAAAGCGCTTAAAGGCGAAAAATCGCTCTTGTACTTATTCTCAAGTCGCAGTCAAAGTAAGAGGTCCCTGATTCTGATTAAAGAAAACCAAAACCTTTCTTGTTTGTTGTTTAAACTAAATGTGATATAAAAGAATGAAATAAAAAAAGGTCTCTAGCCTGATTTGCTATCAGCGTACCTAGTTTCAGCATGAAAAAGACACTAACAAGACAGTTCTCGTCACAACTAAGCAATAGGCAATTTTTCACGATGGCGACATTTGACTACAACTACTGGAAATCAATTAGTTTTTGTTTTGTTTGTTTGTTTGTTTTTTTTGTTTTTTTTTTTCGATATTTGATCACATACTGATTGTCTTTCAATTTTAAGTTGCAGAGTTTTCCAAAGATGTTCGCCCATCTAACCTTCATCGGCGTTGCTTTACTGCAAATCTGCTCCATTCAAGGAGAATTCGGTTTGTCTGTTTCCTTAGTTCTCCCATGTCCTCGGTGTATTTTTTCTCACTAGAATATAGCTTCAGCTACAACCGGTCGCAAAACCACGGAATTATGTAGCCTGAAAAATCACCTGACATATCGGGACATCACCGTTGTTTTTCAACAAAATGGCATCTGAGAAACGAGCTCAGAAATTCTATACTGATGTCGCGTTGCTACCAAGAACTGGGTATTGCCTATATGCCAATTTTTACCCAGTCAAGTCGGGGCCTCTGAATTGAATCAAAGGGATTAACATAACACAATCCTAGAGAACACACCTTAAACAAAAAGTAATAAGGTACAAACAAAAGAGACCTATGAAAGGTAAACGTATAGAAAAATAACAGAATCACCGAAAGGAGCCCCTGAGTGCATCGGCAACTTGCAATTAAAAATAATAATAAAAAAAACTAATAAAAATAGCAAATCTAATTCAAAAGGTGAGATGTGTCAATTTTACATAACTCCATTTTTGGAATTGAATTCCGATCTTTCGTTTAGGCCATAAGATTGAAGACATAACGTGCATAATTGGGCGCACCAAAATGCTTCTGTAGTAAGGAGACGTATGTCAACTTTGTGTTTATCGTCAATATTGCGGATTTGCTCAATTACAATGAATTCAGAAAAGTCAGATAATAGATATTTGTCTTTGTTGAAATGAACAGCAACCTCACAAGTAGTCTTCTTTGAAGACAAAGCCGACTTGTGGTTGCGGAATCTGACCTTGAATTCATTGGAAGTAGAACCAACGTACTAAACCTTATATTTATTTCAAGTCGCTAGGTAAATCGCATTTTTATATTTACAATTAGCACTTGTAAAAAAGCTCGGTAGAACTGCTATGAAAAATTTTACTCTCTGTGAAATAATTTTACATAGATCATACTTTCTAATACATTTAAAACCACCGCCGTGAAACCCGTTCATGGAATTCGCTCGCGTCGAGGGGAGCTAAGGGGCGTCTGATATTCTCCGTTAACAAATCAGACCAAGTTTGTTTAACCATGCACTCTTTTCCATGCCAACAACTGAAATCACATTTTCAAGCATTCGAAGTTTGTAGTAGTGAAAACTTGGAATGACAACTTAAATTGAATGAGGAAGAAGAATCCTTGGGGAAAGCGCAGTCCAGATATCAAAACTGTCATAACAATAATAACAATCACATTGAAACAATACCCAGAAACACACGGATTGCGCGATCTCTCACGTGATGGCAATGTAAATGCAACATAAAAAAATGTAATGTATTGAAACGTTTAATCTGATTCACTAACGCAATGTCACGTCATGTCTTACCATGCAATGTCTTTTCATTTAGTAAAGCGTTAGTACATTAATCTGTTTATTGTAGAATCCACTGTGAAGGTGAACATAAGAGCACCAATATTATGCCTATGTTATTTTGACGTTGTTGTTGCTCTTTTTTCTGTTACTTATTTCATGTTCCATTACAGACGAGTTTACTGTGGTCGTGTCGTTCTTTGCCGGCGTAGAAAATCCGGAGTGGACAGTCAAAGATAATGAAGGCCTTACGGACCTATTGGTCACTGCCAAAGAAAATGGACAGTTGGGCCTTCCTTCACAAATGCCTGCTATACTTGGCTACAGAGGAATGTTGATTGAAGATATCAGTCAAAACTTTCCAAAGGTGCTACTCCTTGGACCAAAAACTGCTAAGCTACAATTGAAAATACTTGATACCATGCCGGAAGGAAAACTCTTGGAAGGTGATGTAGAAGACATAAAAGGAGCTATAGAAGGAGGACAAATCAATTTTAGAGAACCCGAGGTTTACAAAATACGAGGAAAGCGTTATGCACCCCCCTATCAACCTGCTGTATGGAATGCCAATGCAGCTACCTACAGGAGACAAAGGTGCAATAACTGCTATAACTACGCGAGTCGCCGTGCAACTGATAACTTTGCCCAGCCTGGATTTGGTAGTGGACGGAAGTATACTAGAAATGCTGGGGGTGCACTAATAGCCAATCCTCACACCGGTGCAAATCTTATAGCAGCTTGCGAACGCGATGGCTTGACTCAGCTTCACCCGCATCCACTACCAGGTCAACCAGTACCTGGAGCTCTAGCTCACGCGTGGCACCACCTGATAGCACTAGTTGTCAAACCAGGTAAGTAAAAAAAGAAAACAAAGACAAAAAAGAATGCCCCCCGCCCCTCCAAAAAAAAATGAGATCCACTAGCCTTACCTCCCAGACAAAAATATCCTTGCCCTGTCATTCCTAGTGTGCTATCCTCATATGACCGTTCTTTCTCGCTAGCTTGTTGGGTTGAAGATCTCGTTCGTTGGCCACGACGTCATAAACCCCCTTTTAACCCCCCTTTTAAAACTTCTCATGGTACATTGGCCAAAATGACATAGAATAAGATACTCAGCATTTTCAACATCTAAGTATGATTTGCACAATGACGTAAAGTGTAGTTCCAGATGTAAAAACAAACAAACGAACAAAACAAAACAGAAAAAAACATACCCGATGGATGGCACTCTCGTTGTAGAGACCCCCCTTCCTCCACCCCTACCACCACCACTTGGAATTTCCGCTATTTTCTAACTTGCTTGGGTACAGCCTTAAGATAAAATTTCCGTAGAAAATGCTGTTGCACTATACCATTATGCGAAAGAGAACTGTTTCTGCGAGAAACTCTGATACCCTTCAATTTTTCAATTTTGTCTTGCTGTTTATGCCTGCAAAGGATTAAAACAATCTCTTTATATTGTTAAGTTCCTTTTCAGCTTATTCAGTCATGTAAGTCAAAGAGAATCATGAATCATGCCGTCTGTAAAGCCAAATTACATTTAAACTAAACACCGAGTAAACTTTAATTACTTCCTTTCAGTAAGACTTAAATCACAACCACATTACAGTGAAAACCGTAATTAGGGAACTTAAGATAGAGACATTTTCGGGGCGACTGCGACCGGACTGCAGAGTAAGCCTGGAACTGAAGCAGCCGTCTCTTCCCGCCAAAATTCGAACATTAAGATCGCAATGAACTCAGAATGGCGTCGCCTTAGAACACTACGAAAGAGGAAAATATGGCTTCACATAAAGAATCAAGAGAATTAATGTAAACAACATGTTGTCGGATAAAATTCACCCAGCTATTACAGGTAGGGAAGAAAGTTGCTTTTGACTTTACTGACCATGGTCACGCGTTGGTCATGCTCTACGTCCAATGTTTATGTTCTGATTGGTCAAAATTTGACAGGTAAGTTCATGCGGAAAATTTATGCAGCATTGGTTTATTGGTTTATTGGTTTGTTTGCCATAAAAATGTACAAAGTAAAGGGAAAACAAAATATTTAAGATGTCATGGCGAGGAAGCCCAAGAGAAGCCACCAGGGTTATAAGGAATGGGCTCCCTCAGTAAAAATAATTAGAACAAAATATATCATAATTACAAATTAATGGCAGAGCTAAAGGAGATCTTCTACTAAATACATTAGATAGTCGCACTAATTATAGTTTTAGGCTAAAAAAAGAGAAAGTGGCCAAAAAAAAAAAACAAAAACAAAAACAAACAAAAACAAAAAAAAAAAAAACAGAAAAAGAAAAATATATATTACTATTTATGATAAGAGGAATGCTTTCAGCTTACAGCAAAAGGAAGCGGTACTTAAATCTTGTTCACTTTGACGGCTGAAGTTGACATAGTTTTTTGTCAACTTGTGATGTTTTAACCTTCTTTTTCCACTGGGTGTACAAAATGAAATTCAGCCGCTGTCAAGAGTCTTCTGCCATTTATGGCTAGTTTATTTATTGGGTTTTTGGTGGAGAAGTACGTCACTTGTCAAAGTCGGAAATCCGATTTCGGATGGCATCGTTTTCGTTTTTCACCTCGCTTGATGTGTAAGAGGGTTGAAAAGTCTGAAACGATACTGGCCTTACTTGACACGTTTTAGGAGCTACATCTCGAATGGTAAGCGTTAGTAATTATTATATTTTTTGTATATAAATATCGCATTTATTGAAGTCGAGCGTAGTTTATGCGGTTAATTAATTTAGTTTATGACCGAGTATCAGGTTTGATATACGCTGACCGAACTTTAAAAAGCCTTTAGACGTTTTCGCACCGCAAATAAAAAGAAGCGTTCCAAAGAATATTTAATTATAGTTATGACTGTAAAAGAAAGCTTTGAGCGATTTCTTTGCCTCGAGTTCATCTTTGAAAAAAGCAAACACCGGGAAGACGGTATATGTTTCACCGAATTATATTTCTTTTATTGATCGTTAGTAATCTGTCTTGTCTTGTAACCGCTGTGCAGGAGAACTCAAAATGCCTCTGCGCGTATCAAACGCTTTGAAGATTAAACATATATAAGACCATTAAATAAAAAATAAACATAATAAATTCTTTATAAATTCCAATGTTCATTCAAACACTCCACCACAGCTCGCGAGCCGGCTGGCCGTATGGGTGTTTTTCGATCGTCATGAATATTGAATGAGTGCTATTTGTATTGCAAAACTGTGAAATACTGCATTCTGTCCAAGGTCTGTATGATAGAAACAGTTCCTCGTAGTACTGTTTCACCCCAGATGGTATGTATGAATGGTATAAAAGGTTTACACGCACCCAGATTTATTGGCAAGATTTTGTAAAGTAAACTTGTCGAACGCAACAAATTCGGCCTCATTTTTTTTCCTGACCTAATTAATCTACGGTGATAAACAGTCATTATGGCTCTTAAATGTGATAGAAGATGATTGCTATTTTTTGGGTGTACATATGAGACTATCAACTCGATGTAAATTTGCTTCACTCTTGGGCTGTTTGCAAATTACTTTTCTCGAAAATCACTTAGCCTTTCCCTCAAAAGTCACATGAATGTGCTCTAAAGTTAACTGAATCGTGGAATACAAGTTTCTTGTTTGATTTAAATTATGAATTTATTAGCGAGAGCTTCGCTTTTAGCCTTGGCTAAATCTGTACATTTCCTACTATCGGCTAAATAGTTTTCAATACGTTTCATTTCTACGGTACTCTAACGAAAAAATGAACTTAAACACACAAAATGACGGAGTTAATATTTTTTTTGTCTGCATGCTTGGCTCGTAGGAGAATTTTGTCCATGTAAAGCTGACTTATGGTTTGCTGTTTGCCATATTGGATTTTGATTCTACGACATGAAGCATAGATAACAGAGCTTGAAAATCGAGCTTGAAATGTGACTCAAAGAAAACAAGGACAATTTAAGAACAATAATCTGCAAAATTCTGGGGGCTGAAAGCAACAAGTCTGATTGAAATGAAAGTTAAATACTCACGTATTCGCCACAACCCCAAACAGACCAGTTTCACGTCGCCGACGTGACCACGACGGCAAGGTGTTGAGCAAGAGCATGCGCAATATCGCTCAAATCATGACGTCACGTCCAGTTGAAGTTGCCGTCGCCACAAAAACGTCTCTATCTTAAGTTCCCCATTGTGTGATAGGAACAGTTAGCTAACCGGAAGTTTGTTCATGAGCCGAACTTCCGCGAAAGTCCTTAAAACAAAACAAAGAAAACAAACAACAAACAAAACATTCAGCCGAGAGCATCAAGAGCATCAATAAAAAATAGTGAGTCTTGTCAACAGAACTTCTCACAGTTAACGCGGCCTCGTACCCAAGGCTCTCGGTTACCGCACCTATTCTGCAGTAATAGTACACAATCCATTTGTTTTTTATTGTTGTTTTTGTTACTTTATCGCATTCGCAATCCCTTTCAGATTTGGTAAGCGCGAGCTTGTTATGAAGATTTAGCCGGGGATTTGAGCTGATCAGAAATTGATTAATATTTAGAATGAATCATAATGCTAACGACTTAGTGAAATAGGCCATTTTCGAATTCAGCTTGACAGCGAGACTCAGCGAACATAAGTAACGAAAACAAATGCTTATTTATTTTCTTTCTTTGTGTTCTCTAAGACTCGCTGCCATGCTGAATTTGACATGTCGATATTGGCCTATTAAACAGAGAGGCTAGCTATGATTCCAAACAACGGCAACAAAAACTTCATCCAAATCAATGAAGTGCATTAAAAATACACACTACCTGCAATTAGCTAAAGCTATTCGAGGCAGGCAGTGTGGGTTTATTGTTATATTCATCATTATCATCATCAGCAGCAGTAACATCACTATCATCATCATCATCATCATCATCATCATCATCATCATCATCATCATTATCATCATCATCATGATCATCATCATTTTCATTATTATCATCATCATTATTATCACCATCATCATCATCATCATCATCATCATCATCATCATTATCATCATCATCACTATCATCACCATCATCATCATTATCATCATCATCACTATCATCACCATCATCATCATTATCATCATCATCATCATCATTATGACCATCATTATCATTAGGTGTTTGGGAATGACAAGCCCAAGCTACCTTGTTAGAGACATTTCTTTTATGCATTCCTAGATACACGGAGACGTAGCGGTGATTTCCACTTTTATCGACTGGATAACAGCCAACTGTGGTCGCACAAACCTGGCGAGACACAGGTCACCCAACGAGATAACGCAGGAGCTCTCATCCGAGATCCAAGGGCTTGTGCACTTGCCGGTTATGCGTTTGTACGTTTCATGGTCGTAGATCCGCTTGCAAATACAATTAATGGTCACTTAGTGTGTCCTGTATTATAAGCAAATAAGGAAAGGAATTTGAAAGCTACACTACACGGCTTGATGAAAAATTGCTATTAGATAAAAAGCAAAATGTATTTACGTTTACCGATGCATCAAAAGAGGTATGAAGAGAAATGTTATATTCAGAATCGCACTCTTTCTCCTA
>JBBMOI010000008.1:11605000-11655000 GCA_038088405.1 Porites divaricata | reverse complement strand
AGTTTCAGCGCAATGTGTACTGAGATTGATAATTTAACATCAGTTGTAATAAAATAATTCACCTAATACCGAATAACGAAAGCTAGAGACTTGAAGTACAGGTATACGTTTAAAGTACTTTGTTGTAGCCAGAACCCAGGGACAGTCAGTCGTGTCAGGAGACAACAGGGAGACAACAAATTCTGAAGCTACTTGCGTCGACAAGTGTAAAATCGAAAACTCCTAAAGAAGGTACGGAAGCCCTTACAAAACAATATGCTCCTCATGTTATCATGATATTCAAGGGCCAGGAAAAAGTGACCTGCCTTGCTTTTAGCTAAAAAAAAATCCACAGTAAACTAGCTTGAGAGTGTATGTATGTACGAATCCGAAAGCCGATTTCTGTAAAAAAAAAAAGCTTTCTTCTATATTAAAATATATTTAAATATCTCAAGTCCATGTTCCCAACATTCCGTTGTTCCAGATTTTCTAATTACTGTATTTCAAAGTACAAGTTTCAAATTCTATGGTGAGCGGCCATAGGAGTTACTTAAGGGTTTCCCCCCTAGTATTTAACAGAAGAGTGCAGAAAATAAAATGAACATACCTGCACGGCAGACGGTAGGAAGTCAGCATGCAACTCCATTGGTAATATCTTTTCGAAATTTGCTAAGCCCGCAAGTTTGCAAATAGGTAGAAAAATTGCGATTACATTCACTGAGAAGGAAAAATTTCGTCTGACCCTCCATGCAACCTTCGATCAGACGATCCTTTTTCCCCATCATCTCCTGGAAGTGAGGGGAAAACAATGTTACCGGAAATGACCGGAAATTTCCGGAAATTGTTTATGTTGCGCGATTAACACCGCTGACCAGGACAGGTTGCATGTTCACTGGAATGTTAAAGAGTGACCACTAGTTCAGCTTTCTGAGCTTCTCGACTCGAGATTTCGGATTTTAATACGTAGATAATTCCAATGCTTGGCTTAATGACTAAAACCTAATGAGGTTTAACTCTCTCTGGAGCGATTGATGGCATCTAATGAAGAAACACCACGTAAATGCAAAGTGGAAGCGTGCGTGTTTACAAGATGTGGCTTGGCTTGCCAAGGACTTGTGTATGACTTCTTTATCGGCTTCTGTATCACTTTATAACTTGCTGTAAGTGACTGAGGAGACTTACAATGGTTTACAATGGGAAACAGCACAACCGGACACATGAGAATGGTTCGAGAAACCGAGTGTTCGTTGAATGTAAATGCTACGCTTCAAGCGGTGAAGTAGAGAAAACCGTAAAGTAAGCCTTATTTTGATCGATATTGTTTAGAAAACTGAAAGCCAGTGACAATTCTTTTATCATAAAATGACTCAGTACATAATATTCTTTGATAATGAAGGTAGTTTCAGTGTTTTAGAAATTTTGTCGCCTAGTAGATAGATTGTCAACTGCGATGAAATATACAAAAACTGAAATTTGGCGTTTGTTCGTTAATTGCCTTTGCAAACAGAAGAGCCCGCCCCGCAGAGATTTTTACAGACTTAGTAACTAGGATATGTGTGTAAACTGCCTGCTTAGTTTTAGCTCTGGAACTGCCGTACTTTTGGAGAAATTCAGGGAAAGGATAACCATATTTTAGCCATCAACTGAAATGGCCGAAACTCTATGTAGTTGATTAACCGTTTATGACACGCAAATTTGATATAATAAAGAGCAATATACACAAATGTAAACTAGAATGATGGTATTATATCTACTTAAAGTCTTGGGTTGTAGCGTTTTACTGGACTTGAGAAACAGAGCTACACATTTTGCACTTTTTACAACAGTTTCTTAGTTAAATATTAGATATTTTGCCACCAACAAACAGTTGGTGTTACCATGACAACAATAAAGTAGCAACCCAAACAAAGTGCATTTTTAGACATCCCCCCACAATATCTAATTGCATGCAAAATTTGAGGGGAGGTCAAAATTTTTCATTTCCCACTTTGCTTGATTCTTACAGAGAATTGCTCTTAAGTAATACATTTTCTAAGACACGAACTGTTTAGATAGCAAAATTTGCTAAAATAAGTCATTTTTTTTAATCCACATGACAGCTCTCTTGGCCGTCATGTAAATGCCACGTCACGCAAAAGCTTAGAAATTCAAGCGTACTCTATCACAAAACCAAGAACCCTTTTGAAGCAAAAATTTGTATGAAAATTAGTTTTCAGCTGCTGTAATGCATCGTAAAAGTAAAATCTCGGTAGGATCGATAGTTTTTTTGTTTGAAGTTTAGTGACGTCATGTGAAAACCAACAATAGGAGGTTCCATTCACAGATCACGCATGTTTGTATTTCATTTATATTCTTTTGCTAATTAAATGGGCCTAACTTCATATCATTCCTTTCGAGTGAGGGCCTCTGTTGATCTCCTAATTCTCCACCAAATTCAGGAAAGCTAGTTGGATCGATTATCTACATCGAGTCGTCCCGTTGAACCCGAAATAATGCGAAATAGCAATGAAGTACGCGCTTATGCTAATTTTGCTCAAATGTATATTTGGATTCATGATAAATACAGCTCCAACAGCTTCAAACAGCGTCTATGGTGGAGAAAAATTGTTTTGATATGAAAAAGTTACTTTTTCAAACCATGCGTGTCACTGTGGTGCAGTGGTCAAGGAGTTGCTTTGCACGTGCAGATAAACCGGGTTCGACTCCCGCCGACGCTGTTTTCTGTTTCCTTGTACCGTTTTTTTTTTTTTTTTTTCCTGTCTGGTCTCTTTTGTTAACACTATTTTTCCTTTTGGCCTTTTTTTCTTTATTCTTACTGCTGACCCTGCCGGTCATGCAGTTGGATCAACGATATTTTAAGCTTCATTAAGTCTGGAGTTTTATTTTGGAAAGGGATTTCATACTGCATACTGGCCAAGCTTAAGATAGGTCCCTCCTCTGAAACAACTCAATTTTTTTCAATGTTAGTTGACATCATGACAAACAACACACAGAATACCACAAATTGTCCTAATTTACACCCAACACCCACCGGCGGACCCACTGGCGAAAGTTAAACCTGCCTTTTGTACATCGTCATTAGTATATACACACTCAGTGATCTTGGTAATTCAAGCAATCTGATTGGTTAGCTATCTCGGACTATGACGTTATATTCACCGCGCTAGGCGGTGAATATATAGCCGAACAAAATCGCTGTCGTGAACTAAGTGTTTTTTCAAAGTTTCACCTTTTTGGAAATACACGAATATCCAAATGCTGATGACTTTGAAGGCAATAAAAGACTTCATGGTGTTTAAACAGCGTGATTTATTGTGAAGTGGTTTACTTTAGCTGACTTTTTGTACGCTCGAAGCTATGTTTACCACTACAGAGGAAAACGAGGTCGCTTTGTCACTGTTTTGTGATCTCGGGATTTTCTCGCAAGACCAATTTTGCCTATAAATAGAAGTTAATTTATGGAGAAGAGAGGAAGGCAAATATTTTCGAAAATTGTACGTGCCAGCAAGTTAACAAGGCAAAGAACTTTGGAGATAAACAACGCTCACCTTGATCGCAGCCGCTGTTGACAGCATTTGCAAGAAGCGACGAAGAAAACTTTCTCATTCACGGTGAGTTGACAGAAACAAATAAAGCTCTACATACTTTTCTTCTCAGAATTGTGTAGTAATTTAAATTTTCGGCGTTTTCTTTTAAACCGTTGATGCTAAAGCTTACAAAACTGGATACAAAAGGATTAAAACTACCATTTGCCATGTTTGAAGATACTGTAAAGATCTAACTTTTGCGCATCCACTGTTTACGGCTTCGTGTTCACGCATGAATTTTCACCCGTCAATCAAACTAATCGTTTTTTAATGGTTTCCTTTCTGATTCTGTTGAGATCACTTCGTGTGAATATACTAAAATAATTATTCACCTCAGGCTCAGTTAGTATTGTTGAATAATCCCCTCGACTTCGTCTAGGGGATTATTCAACAATATTAACTTCGCCTTCGGCGAATAATTGTTACATATTATTTATTTACCCTAAAATCCCCACTGGGTTACCCCCAAAAAAATAATTCAACGAAACCTTTTATTGGTTTTCGGGATTCAACTACAGAATTGCAGGTGTATGCCCAATACAGTATTAAAATGCGGTAAAGCAACAAGATTCAATGCTCACAGTCTCTCACAAAAACCTGTCATTTAGCTTCCTCTTTCATTGCTACAGCTAAGCGAACTTTGAGAGGAATGATATGGGGTCCCATTAGTTCTGAAGAGCTGAAAATACGCACAATGTAAAGTATAATACATCCTTTGATGAACGTGCTATTGTTGTGTTTAAACTCTTCAATCTTGCTGTGTACTGGCCCTCAAAAGTGTGACCGGTCGGTATGACTGCCCCTAAAATTTGCTCGACGATAGAAAAAAAGTACTTAAGTCTAGTTTTCTATGACAATAGAAACCTTAAAATTCCAAAACCAAGAAATCGGACCAGTATTTCCGTGATAAAATCGAAATTTTTGTCTGTCTCTTCGATAAACACTTTGCTCGCCATTTCGAAAGTCACTGACGCGAGACGTGATGTCATACCGGCAGGCGCACTGTACCATAGATTTCCTTGGAGACACTTCCCCCCCCCCCCCCCTCCTAATTAAGAGTAAGGATTTAGCCGATTTTTGTTCTAGCGAAATCGCTAGAGATTGCCAGAAAGCACATAATTTAACATGAAGGTTCTTTTGGCTGTAAGAGATGCAGATTACCAGAAAGCACAATTTTCTTTTGGCGGCAAGGAATGCCATAATGAATGCCTTTTTTTGTTTTCACCAAAAGAAACGATCACTCAGATTCTATCGATTAATAAGTAAGCTTACATAGCAATTACCAGCAAGAACCGGTGGACCACGATCACGCATATATATTACTAAATAAAAGCTACACGTATCTTATTTACCTTATATTCTATTCAATATTTCATTTTATTTTATTTTATTATTTTTTTTGTTGGTGAATGCCATCTTGTATGATTCGGAGACAGGTTAAATGCACAAATGTATTTTCATAGACTGTTTATTGTTGAATAACACTAGTATTTAAATTAAACCAAAGCAAAAAATCGCACGAATTTGCACTTAATCTCATAGTCGTTTTAAACTCTAGAGATATCTAGTTGTTTCTGTTTAACGATGGGTAGAGAAGTTAATTATAATTGTAATCACAATTGTTGAAAATTATCTACAAAAAAGAAACTAACTAACATTTGTGTCCGCAAAAGACAGGGTGTTCTTTTAATATGAGGTATGCTTAGAATTGTTTTTACTGTAATCAGAAATCTTATTCATTGTAACAATGAAAAAGGCCGCTACAGTTAATACCCGATCTCGCGTCTCGGGGGTAAGGGGAGATGAGTGAGAAGTAAGTGTTATTTTTGGCTCAGGGGAGGAGCAGGTGGTATTTGTTATTCCCAGATTATCAATTCCCAAGAAAAAGATGAAAACTCTATAGTTAAACAATCTTTAAAAATATCTGTTGACCTTTATCATAGTGGTCAAAATAGTTTTTACTCCAGTCTTAAGAAGATGACTGACTACTGTGATTTCCCAGGCTTTAATTGTAATTTACTGAATAAATGTAAAATTAAGCAATATGTAGATCTTATGCAAAAGAAATATATCTCTTACTGGAAATCACACCCTTCAACATTCACAAAAACTTAACTTTTATTATAAAATCAAAACGAATTATAGCCCTTCTGCCTACCTAGATCTAACAAGAAAGAACCCTTCTAGGAAAACATTAGTGAAACTGAGAATAAGCAGTCACAAACTTAGGATTGAGACAGGTAGATACGACAATATACCACGTGACGAAAGGTTATGATCTCTGCAATTGTAACAGGATTGAAGATGAAACTCACTTTTTATTAGATTGTCCAAGTTTTTCTTCGATAAGAGATAATTATGTTCTTCTCTAAACTAGAACCTAAAATACCATTTGTACGACTACAATCACATGACTCCTTATTATCACATCTGATGAATTCCACTGACTATTTATTAACATCCAATTAATTTCATTTATATCAACTTGCTTTGAATTGAGAGACAACTCATCCCCGGAATAATTAATCCTAGCGATGGTTAGAAATGAACAATGATTAATACGTTTTCAAATTATTTTGAATATTTAATTTACAAGGAATCAATGATTCATTTCAAGTAGCTTTTGCAATGCTGTAATACTTTGTTAAGGTCATGCAAATAAAGCTTATTGTTGTTGTTGTAGATGCATTTTTTAACCATGTGAAGTCAAACGACAATTAAAGGGACACAGTCAGCTATGGGACCAACCTCGTTCCCAGGTTCTCTCTCCTACCCGTCGAGAGACCCTGGTTGGGTTTGGTCACGTGTCTCCCAGAATCTGGGAGATTACAAACAAACGACTTGGGGGAGGGGCGGATAAGTGTGAGATTTGTCTCTACAAAGCGTAGACGTCGAGATCAGTGGAAACCTTGTGTAAAGGGTCCTGTTTTTTATAGTTCCCGGACTAGTCAAGACAAAACATCGAACGCCGAATCCTTTGACAGCGAAAGCGTAACTTCCTGTAGAATATCTGGATGTTTATCGGATGTTGCAAAGGAAATCACGGATCATATGAAACTCAAGGGGTACAAATAGTCTTTAATTGAATTTTGCGACCACGCCCCTTTCGGCGCCTCACTAAAATCGGGTGCGATTTTCGGATATTTTATCGTCGTGCTCATTCTGTATACTAAAAGTACTCAATATACCACTGGAATATTTAACTATGATATCATGGCTCTCCATTTTGCTAATTTTCTGACTCCAAAGTAAAATTTTACCCTCGTCATTTTTCAATTTTCCCGAGCCGTTCGATCAAAATTAACAAGGCGTTTGTGATCAAAACACGACCGAGCGAGGGATCTTGGGCGATAACTCTTTTACGCAAGCGCGAATTGAAAATGTACGCCAAAATCAAAGAGAGGAACGAATTTCCTTTGTTTTGATATGTAAAATGTCTAACAAAGAGCAGATTTGAGCCCGTCAAATGGCCTCTCAAAACAGCTACATCCTGCTCCTTGTGATTTTTGCCAGTTTTCCAAGCGTGAAAGGGTACCAAAGCAATTGGCAATGCGGATGGTACGGGAAGCAACGGTTCCTTCATTCCGACACGAAATGAACAAGTAAGTGTGCCTATCGTACTTCTCTGAGCCCTTTACAGTACTGTGCAAAAGAAATGCAAACGAAATTTGCCGAAATCAGCGAAACTACGCGAACTTCGGCAATCAAATTTCGAACTTTCGTTTCAGACGAAAATGCGGCGAAATTTCGGTTCTTCTATTGTTCTAATGTCGGCGAAATTTCGCAAGCAATGTGTGAGTCGAACCGAATTTTCGCGGCATGAGACGAAACTTCGTTGCGAAATTTCGTGCCGGTCGAACGAAATTTCGTGTCATTAGAACGAAGTTTCGCTTCCACGAAAAGAAATTTCGTTTCCACGAAACGAAATTTCGTTCAGGTGGGGCGAAATTTCGTCTGCAAGAACGAAATTTCGTCTTTGAAGAATTTTTAGCTGACTACAGAATGCAGCTGTAATCATCACCTATGTATAAGAACATGAACATGTAAGTTCCATAATTATTTAAAAAAGAAACCTCGCAACGATTGCTACAATTGCGGAGAGAATTTGAGACAGAAACGTGCTATTTGACTCGTCTCGTCTCGCTTGCTAATACATGTATTTCTGCAATTAGCTTGAAGTTATCCATTGCATGCTGGTTCACATAATGCAAAATAAATAAAGAAAAAGATTTCTGTCTTACATGTATTTTAATTCGTGCGTGGTCTCCCCCCCCCCCGGCCGCTTTTGTACGGTGATAAAGGAAAACTCGTCAAACTATAGTGATTTTTTTGTTGCGTTGTTTAATTACTTTACATGCAAACTGTTTCTATCCCTTTATCGAAGACTAGACGTGGCAGATGCACTTAAGATCGAGACATTTGCAACAAATGCTTACATGCGCGCACTTGCTTTGACTGCGTCATAGTAGTAAGTTGCTTAACAAGTAATTATCGAACTAGCGTTCCCGTTTGGAAATTTCTGTGATGACTTAAAATCCCGCATGAAGCGATAGAGTCATAACAGTCCTAGTAACGCAAACAACACAAACGGTAAGCATGAGTCATAATATTTAACGTTCTGCAGTTGGCAAACGATTAGGCTTTTTGTCTCGGTAGAATACGTTCTTTTACCACAAAAAGCGAGAAGTTTCTTCCTCTGTAAAGTTCATGCACAAAGAATTCAGACTCAGTATTTGCTCAAGAGTTGTTCCTCTTCAATCAATTACAACATTATATTCATGACGGCAAGCACATGTTACCGTTAGCGGATACATTATGTTTACCCGTGTTTCCGTAGCTGCGTTTTCAGCGGAATCGTATCACTTTTTTGTACGTTTCCGTCAAAGTAAACAGGTGTTTCCGCAAGCGTAAATGCGTGGAATCCTTGCGTAAACACGCGAAAACGTTCCGGAAACCCTCTTCTGGTAGCGTGTTAGTTGGACCATAGATTAGTGCCTCGGCTTTAACATCTTCCAATGTGTCAGGTAGTGTCTTGGGCCTTACGTCTTCTAGCGTGTCAGCCAGATTATATCGAAAAGTCAATTTCATGTTTCCGTCAACGTAATCGGATGTAACTATTGCGGAAACACGAGTTTACGAGTCGGAAACCGGTGTTTTCAAGTTATTTCCATTTTTAAAAAAAGAGCGTTTTTCATTATCTTGGGTGGTTTTCCCGCCATCTATAGTAACAAAAACCCATTCTCTCCACATTTTTATGACACAAAATAATACCAAACCAACCTTTCCAAGTACTCTCTTTATTCTCCTTGCTTCCTAAATTGACAACCAGGTCTTCTTATAGTATTATAGTAGTCCCAATAGCAACTATACTAACCTGTATGATCATATACCCTACTTACTTATATGACCATTCTGCATCAGGATAATATAAAACATTGTGTCAGGAAATATTCTTACTCATCTAACATGCCATTCTAAACGACACAATTTTCTATGACCAGTGCAAAGATTCAAATGTAAAAAAAAATACATAAAAAAAAGTATGGCTACAGTTTTACATAATACAAGTCTGCTAAAACTGTTTATGTGTTTCATATATACTTTTTAGGTCACTTCTATGCTGAAGTCATTACTTAGTGTCTTTACCCATACACAAAATGCTCGACTTGAAGAGTTATGAAGATACACGTACATGTATCAAGCCAATTTCATCACGAAGCACGAACCATAATAATTCTTGGTGATTTATGCAGTCATGGCATTTAAGCCTGAAGTTGGCCAAATTTCAATCCTTGTTCATCCTAGTCATACAATGTACATACATACATACATACATACATACATACATACTTTATTGCAACTCCCTAAAGAGAGTTTTTCAGTTACAAAGTTACTAATCAACTAATCAACTAAAATAGCTAAATAAGTTACCAAATACATAAGATAATAAATATACGTTAAAGCAAGAGGCCAAGAAGAGAACTTTTACTTGTGGGACCAATATGGGAAATCCCAAGTGGACAAAATGGCCCAATCTCGCCTGCTTGGGTAGCCAATAAGAATGCAGAGTTCGCTTTATCTTGCCCACTCGAGGTAGCAGTTGGACATTTTTTGTCTTTAGCATGGAATTAGTATTCCAAGATTTACATTTGCAGAACTTGACTTGTTTTACTAAGCATACAGCACAGTAACTTGAGACTGAAATTAAGTTCCATGATCCTGCTTGCTTTGAGAGAACATTCTGCACCAACATCACATACCAAGGTGATCTGACTGTTGTATGAAAAACAAAAGAAAGTGCTATATAAGTAAAACACAGAGCTATTCCCCAGGCTATCGTGGGGGTGGGGGAAACCTTTTAGCTGTAAGAACTAAGCTGAACTGTACTAATGTAGATATTCTCATAAGAACAAAACATACTACATAAGTAATATCCAAATCATAATTTATCACATTACATTTACATATATACAGTTGTGTTTCATGATAGCAATAGGCCACTTGCACTAAGAGGTCACGTGACCAATGCTTCCTTTAAACAATGAGTTGGAATCTTGCTGATGCCAAAAATTGTTAGAGCACACAAAAATTATCTTACACCCGAGATTTGAGAGGAAACGCATTTAAGGGAGATATTTTATGGCACTTTGATTTTTCAGCAAAGTAGTATGGTTTGTATTGGCCGCCATGTTGGAGGGCATGCTCTTGCCCTCCAACATGGCGGCCAAATTACTTCTTGCTTATATCTTGTTCAACGTTTCATAGTTACGCTCAGATGCGCTGTAAACGTTATCACATCATCTTTTCAACATTTTCCTTGAAGTTTAAGTGCAAAATTTGTGTTGAGAGAGAGGTAATTCATAATTTCAAAAATCACATTTTGGTCACGTGACCATTTACGAACTTATTCATTTTAAGAAAATGGTGCGGGTTTGAAAAACCAAATCACCATTATTTTGTTTAAGATATGACCCACTAATCGTTTTTTGAAGGAAAAATCATATAACTTTCATTTTCATAAAAATGATGTCACATGCCTCTTATTGCAAATGGCCTATAGCCCGTAAATTATGTTGCCTGCACACTGCAAAGTTAAGACTGTGGACCAGGGGTGAAATGCAAATGAAGGCTGTCTATGATTCCCGGTATCAGTAACAAAAAGCCCATTTTCCAGGGCACAATCTCCCTCAGGTTACACATTGTCATCTACACGTACAGGGTCAATACCAGGGGAGGCAGGGGAAGGTAACAAGGTCTGGGAGCAAGACATGATGTCCTCACAACTTGTAAAGTGATCACCCTAGTGGGCAGCAGTTAATTTATTGCAGTAAATGTATACTTGCGGTGTATAATGTATTACACAAGACAACATTGCCATCAAACTCTTCCAAACAAAACAGATTGGCCATCAAATATCAAACCAGCTTTTTTGAGAGTTTGATGCCTGAACAAAATCGAAACAAACCAAATTATATTGAAAAAAAAATCAAAATGTGAAAACTGAGTCAACTTTAAGAAAGCAACAAGCCAGGGAAATCTTACAAGTGCTGGATTCAGGAAGAATATGCTACAATTGAGGCCAAGGTGTGAAGAGTAATAATTGAAATGATTCCCAAGATGATTTCAACTTGTATCTCCGTTTGAAGGTTTGGCTCAGATACTGACGCCTAGGATGTGGATTGATAGAAAAGTACTATACGTCCAGCCGTGAAAATATTGTCAGGTTAAAATCAGATTTGCGTTTTGAGTAAATAATTTCCTATAATATTAACTTTCCGGGGTCTACATTTTATTTCTTTCAGCTTTCTCATTTACACATTATGGCAAGAAGAATAAAAACGCAGAAATCGGTTACGAGTCCGCCACAGTCGCTGTCGTGAAAATAATTTTTGAAGAATCTGGCGTTAGCGATGTTGTTGTTAACAGCCGTTTCTAAACGTCTTCAAAAAGAAGATAGATAGATTTATTAGCAAATTCCTTGCAGCCGCCGAAGCGGCTGAATTACGAAATACTTTACAATAACATTTATATTATACAAGATAAAATATTACAACCTAATTATAATTGAAACTATGGTTCATAATAAAAGTTTTCCTAAACCTATGTGTCTTACAGATCGGTAGTTCAAAGTATCGCCGGGATCGTGTGCAGTAAGTAGACTCGTTACGTGGCGGCAGTAGATCATGTAGCTTATGGCTTGGGTCTTCTATAATTTGATCGAATAAAGTTTCGCTCAGCACCTGTCTTCTCTCATACAGTGAAGTAATGCCTGCAGCTACTAGAGCTTCAGCATAAGATAGGTCAGGATATATTATCCGCAATGCGCGCTTTTGCAGTCTTTCCAAGCTATTAGGTAGGTACTGCGGCAATGCATTATGGAAAACTGGGCACGCATACTCTAAGACGGGACGAATGCAGGTTGTATAGAACAGTAACATATCCTTCGGACTGACCTTTGCGCGTTTTAGCTGCTTTAGGAAATACAGGCGTGTTGCGGACTTTTTGCAAATATGATTAACATGCACATTCCACTTGAGGTCGTCTGAAATTAAAACTCCTAATGGCTTTGCGGACGAAACAACCTCGATTTGCTTATCATTAATAGTGATAGGGTCTACAGTTCTAGGTGAACTAGAAAAGGATATTCTCAGCTCATTACACTTAGACTCATTTAGCTGAAAACCATCAGCTTCAGACTGTCGAACTAGTTCATCAACGCATGACTGCATGCAACTGGTTTCGTTTTTGGATACTGACTCGGCGAGAGTGGTATCATCAACATATTTCCAGAGAGTTGTGTCAGCTACAGAGAGATCGTTTATCATTATAAGAAAAAGCCATGGGCCCAGTTTAGTCTCCTGTGAGACCCCCGCAGGGACAGCCTCCCACTCCGAGACACAATCGCAGCTGAGCTTCACTCTTTGCTTTCGATCCATAAGAAAGTCTATAATCCAACACATAAGCGGTCTTGGGATGTCATACGAGGAAAGCTTTCGCGCCAGAACATGATGGTCGATCAGATCGAAAGCTTTGCGAAAGTCAAGGAGCATAACCCTCATAGTAGATCCATTACCATCTGTTGATTTCGCCCAGTAATGCATCATACTTATTAACGCATGCGTAGTGTTGGATTTGGGTATTGTTCCAAACTGTTGTGGATCGATCTTTTGGAGAACAGCAGGTTTGACGTAAGATTCGACGACGTACTCCTCCGCTAACTTTGATAGAATTGGTGTCAGGGAGATGGGTCGAAGATGTTTGTTTATGTCCTGCACAGGTTTCTGCTTGGGCACAGGGACAACGTCTGCCTCTTTCCACGATGGAGGGAGGCGACCTTCACGATAAGATGAATAAAGAATGCAATTGGCCCTGCCAAAAGGTCTGCATTTTCTTTCAACACCCACCCTGGGATTCCGTCAGGACCATGCGCTTTAGTTCTGTTTAGTTTTATCAATTTCTTAAAAACTGATTCTTTTGATACAACAAGACCTAGTTGCTGGGTTGCGCTGTTGGCAGGATCTGTGACGTAGTCAGCCGGGATAGGTGCGAAATTACGCATGGGCGAGAGAAAGGCTTTGTTGATTTCAGTACTGCAAACGGCTTAAGGACGTGCGAGGAAGGCAGGAGGAAAATCACTAGCAAAGTTGTTGAATGGATGGAAAACCGGACCGAAATATCAATTCGAAATTTACTACAGCGTGAAATCCTTCGAGGTCAAATAAAGAATCATAGTCACGCCACTCATCTGTATCTTCGCGAAAACCTTTGTAGTGAATTTTGATCCTTTTTTTCTCGTTATCGACCTCGTGAATTTCAATTTTACACAGTTGGTTATCCTTTCTCGTTTTATTTTTGTTCTTAGCTTTAAACACTGGTAAATACTCGTCAATATACCTCAATACCTCACTCCGCCATTTCAAATTTAGCAATGCTGCCTTGAACTACGCATACGCAGTGAACGAGTGCTTCAAGTATGATCACTGAATATCAAATGTTCATCGATGTATGACAAGAGTTTGATATGCACCACTTGTGCTGTCAAAAATATTTTAGGCGGTTGTATTCATACAAAAACGCAGTAGGCTTAAATTGCCATTTCTATGTTGTGGAGGCCACCTTTGGAAAGCAAACGTATGTATTTTCAAAACTATTATTATGCAGTTCGAAGTGGGGCCGAAAAGATGTATCAAGCATTGGACCATATACAAGAAATCATTTCGCTTTGGAAGGTTATCACTGGGTTATGTTGTCTGTTTTGTCTCTGTTTATACTATTTCCTGTTGTCTTCAGTGTCGCGTTTTGGTCATCCTTTGCTTATGAACGTACTATATTATATTTTTTTACCTCTATTTACCACTAAAAGCGATACGTTTTTCTGTTGCCGCATCATACAAAAGGTTAGGGGTAGGAGAAAGCTGACATTTCAGACTACAGCTTTCCGTTAAGTCATTAGAGCTAAAATATTATTTTGACCGTGAATGTAAAATGAATCCTCTGCTCTCAACGCAACTGCTTTGTCTTGTCACCGCTTGGTTTAGGTTTTGCATGTACTGATTCGGGCCGATTGCCAGCCGCTGTCACCGACAAACATTGATTCTTTCAATGCAAGTTCAACGAACAGGGATTTTCCCTTCAATGCGGATAAACACGCGCTTGTGTCTTACTCAGGATCGTGGATTTTGGTATCTAATTGTTGTCATCGGTTTAACTGCGAAAACACGAGTTTTTTTATTTCTCCGCTGGTAATTCGCTTGTTTATCTGATAATAACTCTGTTTAGGCAGAAATTTCCCGAATTTTAGTTATAGTTGGAGGCTTAGCAAATCTGTCTTGCCCTTTCGATCATTGCGTGAACGGTGAAAACGAACCAGACAAAAACATTGAGGGACAAAGGACTCCTCCCTTTGAATTAATTTGGTTCTGGGACCACGTGACCAAACCCAACCAGGGTCTATCGACGGGTAGGAGAGAGAGAACCTGGAAACGAGGTTGCTATGGGACCGCACTGACCTGGACACTACTTTTGCCCGGTTTGAAAAGCGTTTACCTCAACCCGAAATCAAATCTCGGCGTCGAGAAAGTAGAAATCCGCTTCAATCCTGGCTAGTGTTTCATTAGATCCTCGATCTTTTACTGAAAATCTCTTTTTGAGTAAACTTTTATTCGTCCTAGTACATTATTTTATCACATTTGATTAAAAACAGTATTCAAAGGAACATGAATAGAAGAGGTGAGAAACGCATACGCGCCGGGCGGGAGGAATCGCCTTCGTTCACCAAAATAACAACAGAAATGAATCAGTAACATTGACGAGGAAATAGTCGTTATATGTATTTGGAAAATCGATGAAAAAGGTTACATATATTTGGAAAATCAAGCTTTCTCGACCGTGAACCTTCGACAATGATTCAGACTTCGTGCAATTTCTCACCTCCACTGACGTTCGAATTCGGAAGCATTCGTCGATGTTTGGCTTTCCCTGGAAAATCCACCAGTGAATTCTTAATGGTATATATATATATATATATATATATATATATACCCTGTCTGATTTCGTTAAAACGTTGTCACTAGCTTTTCGCCTGGCGCCGGGCGAAGCCCGGGGCCAGTCCATCCCTGCGTCCAAAATAGTAGGGTGCTTGGCGTCTTGGTCGGCACAGCTGCACAGGGACAGGGACTGCCCTAACAGCTGGTGGGTGGATCAGGCCTGGGGGTCGAATCTAGTGGGATAGGGAGGGGGCTGTTTTGACACAACCCCTTCAGTAAGCAGCAGTGTTCAGTACAGGCCTTGAGGGGCAGCTACCTTAGTCTTAATTTGCCCTGGCCAGCTGAATCAGGCCTCTGCTGAAAATGATTATCATGATAATTGCAGAGCTCAGTGGGAGTTGTAGACAGTCACCCATTGTCCCGGGTGGGGAGGGTCAAAGTCTTGGTACCAAGGACACACTTAGGGTAGGAGCCACGAATTGGTTTTTGTTGTTGTCAATTACAGCCATAAGGCAGCTCGCCACGTAGCTGTTTATGCTGCTTTCGTTTCTGTGTCCACTCACCGACATGATGTGTCGCGCTTCAAATCCGCTTCTGTCTGGTATAGTTATGGTTTTCGTTTTTAATGAATGATTTGTGTACATTGTTGACAACTCCGCTTGTTGTGAGATGACTTTCATCTTCTTGCCGAGAGTGTTCTTGCCGAAAATATTTTATTTCAAATATTTTTTCGAAAGGATGAGACCGGGCCAAAATGACCATCGTTTGCTACCATCATCCCTCCTTCTTTAGCTTGAACGTTGTGTGCTCTGTGATTTTTTGTTAGTTCATCGTTTGTTTTCACAATACAGCGTTTTCCTTGAGAGTTGACTTTTGTTTCGAAGTTCGCCTTTTTGAGCTGGCGAAGATTTCTCCGACTAAAAAAAACTAACAAAAAATAACACTATTTTAAAGAAAACCTTAAGTTGTAGAGTTTTCAGTATTGAAGACATCGTATCGATACAATTTCTTTATGTCTTCGTCAGCAGTTAGAGGTTTGTGTTCAGTTTTCGCTAGTCCTTGCTTCTTCAGCTATACGCACTGTGCTTCATAAACTCGGTTGGCTTTGTAAAATTCTATATCCTTTATAATGTCTATATTTAGTTCTTGTCTGAAGTGTCTACACAAAGCAAATGTAATGGAACAAAGGGAGTTTTTTTTTAGTACATCTGTCCATCGTTCTTTCTCGCCTCGGCGTAAAACTTTCGCAAAACTGTCGCTAACTCCAATGCAGTTGAAGGATTTCTGACTTTTTTCTCCTTGAGGTACGACTCAAAAATTAAGCGATGGTGTTTTGTCAACTTTTTAGCATTCTCACTGTCCCTATATATCATTAAGTAACTGGGTAATATTTTCTTCGCTCAAACTTGTAAACCTCCATGTACTCGCCGCCATTTCGCATGTTTGTATGCCTGCGAAATATAACACAACCTCGTCCCCAGGTCTTCTCAGTTAACGTTGCATTAACCTGCAATGACGCAGGACTTTTGACGTCATCGGTTGATTAATCGCCAAATTTTCCAAATTTGGTCAACAGTAGCTGGTTATGGTTAACAATGCGTGTACCTTTAGCCAATCAGAATCGGGGAAATATTTTGAATGAAAATAAAGATATATTCATTAATGTTGTAAACCCCCCCCGCCCCCCCTCACCCCCCTGTAAGGTTTTTCTGATTTTTTTTTCCTCGACGATTAAATATCAGCACCTGAGATTTTCTGCAGCTGTTCGTTAATCAAGAGATTGTGAGGAAAAATAAATTTTCAATTGTAGGTTCATTGTGCAGAGTTTGGGACACCTAATAGTTCGTGGAACTAACCGAGTAGGTGACCCAAACAAGAATATGAGTAGAGGGAATATAGATACAAAATAGTTGTTTTAGATAAAAAGTATTACTTCATTAGTTAAATAGTAGTTAAAGATAATATAATCTTAAAACATTAGGAATCAATAATAGTATTATAACCATCAATCATCGAATTCTTGATATATTGACGAAAACTGGAAAACGGCTTGATTTTCTTGACATCAATAGATAAAGAATTCCAAAGTTTTGAACCAGTGTAACTGAGAGAACGAATGCAGTATCAATTGAGTGGTATGAACAGATTTAATAAATGGATTATCGATCTGTGATTGACGTGTATTATATGAATGAATAGAAGATACTGGGTTAAAATAATTAACAAAACAAGAAGGCCTTAGTTTATGGTACCAGTGATAACCAAAAGCGAGAATTTCAAGATGAATTATATCAGAGAATTTTAGGAGACTGAGAGACTTCAGCAATGGTTCAGAATGAGATCTAGGGTTGGAAAAAGTCATAATTCTGACGACTTGCTTTTGCAAAGTAGTTACTGGTTTTAGGTAGGTTGGGTATGTGAGACCCCAAACTTGAATACCATAAGTAAGAAAGGGGTAAATTAAGGAATAGTAAAGCATAATAAGTACATCAACATTAACATAGCACCTTAATTTGGAAAATGTGCCTACAGTTCACTAACATGATTAATTTCCAAGTTAAGTTTGAGTCAAAAGTGACACCTAAGTATTTGACCGTGGAAACTTCTTGACTTGTATGGTTTAAGTCTCTTAGAATGGAAAAGAACAAAGTTATAGTTTTCAAAATACTGAGAGCTAGTGTATTAGTTTTCATCCACGCAGCCACTTAGTGCCCAAAATTATTAATTTTCACTGTTTTTACTTGATTTCTAAGTCTTGAGAAAATCCAAGATGGCGACCATGTTTTGTGACGTAACAGACCTCCAATTGTAGAGAAGATCAAGGGCTTTCTACTGAAGTCAAAACGTTTTCAAATACTGCAACATATCAAAAACCCAAGGGGGCGGGGGTCCATCAACCCCCCTTGTAGCACAGTGTGGTTATGGCTTTGAATGTACGTCAGAGGGTTAAGTATTTTTTTTTTTTTCTTAAAAATTAGTGGAAATTGCATTCTGCGAAATAAATTCAACAATATGAAGTAATGCTGACAAATTACATCGATGTTCCAATCAAGTTTTACCTATAAGCTGGAAATGGTGAGTACGTTATTACTTACTTCGGCGGAGCGCGAAGTAAAGGATTCGCGACCCTCAGGAATGTATCAAAGTTGACATTTTTGGGACAAGATTGGGCACGCAAAGTCTGTAGGTTTATGCTTTTATTCGGCTGTTTGAGGAAGTGACGAGAGCCGAATTAGGTCGAGATAACTCGAGATCACTTCGATTTCTTTGATTTAATCTTTGACTTATTCGAGGGAGAAAGACTGGTTATTTTGGCTTTCCCGGGGTATGAACCGACACACCTTTGTCACCAGTTAGATCATGCGTTGCGTGAATTTTTCGAACGTTCTCTACGTTTTTGAATTATTCATGAATAATTAATTAGGGCATGTTTATATTTTAGCATCAGTCAGCATATTTGACGGCATCAGTTACTGAAATCATAAATTATGTCGAAATTCTACTACTATTCACCTGTTTAGTATTTCTAGAACCTTGTGTCAAACGGTATAAAAGTTCCAAGCAAGTTCTTTTGACGAACTAAATTTTTTACCACGAGTCTGGAGTGCTGTGTTTAGTCAAGTGTGACGAAGGTCGATTTTCAAGTTCTGTGTTTACGTGTTGGCGGAAGCCGTAAGATATCTGAAGTTCAAGTGAAAGTTTGTTTACTTATTATTTGCAGAGGCTGTTTAGTTTTACTTAAGTTCAAGTCAAGTTTGCGTTAGCGGATGCTGTGTTTTAAAGCTCTGTAAAGATGTTCCTTTGGTATTAATCTTCCTTGTGTTAATCCGACATCCCTGCGTGCTGATCTTCAATGAATAATTATCCTTAAAACATTCCAACTCGTAACACTGAGTTATGCCAATTCTATGCTCAGCGTAATTGACTCCTTACCTATGCCTTACATATCTTTAAGGAGTACATGAGACTGCTATGCTGTTTCTGAAGCCTGATGTAAGAAAAATAGAGAATTATATTTTTTCACCGTTTGTTTTTTAGACTTTTTATTCACCGCCAGTAACTTCATATTTGACTTAGGTCTAAACGTTTAGATTTAGAAGGATTTGTATGGAGTCATCAGAGCATAACTGGGCTAATATCTCAGAAACAATTTAACCCGAAATGCTAGTTTTTTGGCAGGTAAGCCTCTTGGATGTTTCCCTTTTCATAAAATCCTGACAAATCCCATAATTTCACAAATTAGTACCTTACTCTTACCATATTTCATTTTTTAATTTCCTCCGCTTTTAAAAATTAATCAGTTCCACAACCGCGACGCCGAAGGATACGCTCCACAGCGTCTTGTTCTGTTTTATGTTTGTGGTCGTATCATGAGCGGTTCCGAGGTCGCAGGAAGTCGTAAAAACCCCTCTAATTTGTCTGCCATTCTGTTACTAAAAATAGCTTAAAACGGCAAGAAATTCGAATTTCAAAAGGCTATATCGTTTGGGTGAATAGGTATATTCAAAACGTGTTTTTCACTTCTGACGTCCTTGTGGTGAGTTCTTTCAGAAACCATCGTTAGAAATCCTATAATCCTAAAATAATGTCGGGAACTTTGTGACGTCTTTTTCCCGCCAAAAATGTCAAAATCTGAAAAACAAAAAGCACACGATTTTAGGGAGGGGTAAGCTCTACCTTGTTGGAAATTTTCAAGTAAATTGCTTCAAAACAAAAAAAAAAAGATGAATACTGATGAGCGTTTTTCATGTCACATATTCCCACTGACCGTGCTTTGTAGTCGCATACCATACCCGGTCTTTTGCTCCTTTAAGACAATTCTAGGTATAAAAGTGTAGAGAAACCACAAAAAGAACTCATCGTAGCATCGATTCTATCACATGACTTCCAGAGTGGGAGATCCCATGAGATAGCACAGCGCATGCGCAAGACCATTGCATAGCTTGCATCGCCAAGGCTGGACGTGTTTATTCGTGAAAGATCATTACTTTGGATAAATTTGCGTAGGTTTAGGCGGTAGACCACAGATACGCTCCCTAATCTGTCAACTTAGTTGTCAGTACTGAAAATCCAGGCTTTATATTCCTTCCTCGACGTAGTTGAGGTAAAACAAGGGAATTACAAAGTTTCCCGCCAAAAGATGGGGGATAACGAGCATGGAAACGATGAAGACCGCCGTCCTCACGCTCCAGGTCCTTCAGGAACTCCCGATACGGGCACAATGTTCGCTGCCCTCCTGGAACAAATGAAGAAAACGAATGGGAACATTCTCAGCATCAGCGAGCCTGTTGATCTCAGTGAAGATGAATCTTCAGAGAGGGATAATAACGACACTGATTCACCTGACGAGCGAGCGGCAAATTTGACAGCCAGCTCGTAGAAAGAACCAAGTATTCTCGACGATATAGCGCGAGACCTTGATGCCAGTGAGAAAACTGGCCCAGCTGCCAGCGAAGAGCTGGCAGGCATTGTAAACTCTCTATTAAAAGAGAAGTTACCGGAGGAGAAAATCCAGATGAAATTTGATCTCCACCCACGACCACAGAACGTGACTGACTTGAGAACGACGCGTGTGAATCCTCTCATCTGGAATCAAATCTCAGCTCCATCCAGGACAAACGACTCCAAAACACAAAAAACGCAGAATGCCCTCGTGGCAGGTGTTGTGGCTATGATCAAAGCCACAGACATGATCATACACTCGGCGCTTAAGGATAACAAAGAATTGATCAAGCTAATGACCGACAGTATGGCGCTCACGATTCAAGGTCATCACGATTTGAATTCCGCTCGCCGTCGAGCGATGAAAAATGATCTCAATAAGGATTACGCTGCACTGTGCAGTAGTTCACCGATGGATCAAACATCAGAGTATCTCTTCGGAGACCTCTCTAAGTTAGAGAAAGATATCACAGATGCTAACCAACTTACAAAGAAAGTCCGCCCGTCATCCTCCACGCAATCCAACTGCAGGCGCGATAAACGCTTTAATGGCAAGAAAAACTACGGGAACAATCGTTACGTTCCCTATCGTGGTGGACGGAGTGATTTTTTAGCCAAGGGCAGCTTCCCTCGAAACAGGAAAAAAGAGTGGAGCACCAACAATAAACAATAGCCACTGTCACTGAGGTAAGCTCAATTGACGTTTGTAAATTTATACATGACCCTACGACCTTCAAAGCAGGCAAACTTCGAGAGTTTATGCTCTGCTGGAGTGAGATAACAAGTGATTCAAACGTCCTTAGCTATGTCTCCGGTGTGAAAATCTCGTTTGAGGAAAATATTTTGCCAGTACAATCGCGTTACCGGCTCAGCGTGTTCAGCTTCGAAGAAGAACAAATTGTTCAACAAGAAATTACAACTCTCCTCTTAAAGGGGGTAATTCAGCGATCATCTCATGAACCTGGAGAATTTATATCTACAACTTTTCTAAGACCTAAAGCGGATGGGTCATTTCGCATGATTCTTAATCTGAAAGAATTCAATCAATCAGTGGAGTACCATCACTTTAAGATGGACACGCTTGATACGGTAGTAAAAATGGTTAAACCAGGTTGTTACATGGCGTCTGTGGATTTAAAAGACGCATACTATACCGTGCCTATACACAAGGACCACCAAACATTTCTGAAATTTGAATTCATGGGTTGCCTGTACAAATATACCTGTCTCCCAAATGGGCTCTCTAGTGCCCCCAGAATCTTTACCAAAATGCTTAAACCTGTGTATTCTGCCCTACACAACCAGGGCTATGTCAGTGTCGGGTATATTGATGACTCCTATTTACAAGGGGATAGCATAACGGAATGCCAGCAAAATGTTTTATGTACAACCAGCTTATTCACTAAACTAGGGTTTTATGTCCACCCTAGCAAGTCTGTCTTTAACCCAACGCAAAAGCTAGTATTTCTCGGGTTTATCATTGACTCAGTTAACATGATAGTTTCACCTACCCCAGAAAAGATCCAAAAGACTGTCAAAGCATGTGAACAACTGCTCAGAACGAAAACACCTCGCATAATAGATTTAGCTAGAGTAATTGGCCTCATTATATCACTTTTCCCCGGTGCAGAATATGGCCCCCTTCACTACAGAGGGCTTGAAAGAGATAAAACGACTGCACTTACAAATAATTCAGGGGATTTCAATGCTTCCATGAAATTGTCTGAGGCATCATTTACTGAGCTTAGGTGGTGGATCGCACATGCAGAACATGCTAAGAAAAATATATCATACTCCACACCTACCCTGATTATCCAGTCAGATGCTTCAAAAAAGGGGTGGGGAGCAATACTTGATGGAAGTAAGATTGGGGGAAGGTGGGCCCCATTGGAAGCCTGTAAGCACATTAACATTTTAGAATTACAGGCAGCATTGTTTGGTCTAAAATCCTTTGTAGAAGGTTATAAAAATATACATGTTCAGCTCCAGCTGGACAATACTAGAGCTGTGGCTTATGTTAATAACATGGGAGGTTTTAAGTCAACTGAGTTAGACAAAGTAGCCAAAGAACTGTGGGAATGGGTAATCTTACGGGATATATGGGTATCTGCTGTTCATATTCCTGGACTTTACAATGTAGATACCGATGAACAGTCTCGACATTTCCATGATCAGCACGAGTGGTGCCTGAGCACTGCCGTTTTCCAGGATATTACCGCAGAATATCCGGATCTCAATATAGATCTTTTTCTTCAAGGCTAACTTATAAATGTGAAACTTACTGCTCATGGAAACCAGATCAGGAATGCGCATTTGTAGATGCATTTTCTGTTAACTGGCATACTTAATTTTTATGCCTTTCCTTCCTTTAGTCTGATTCCACGTTGCCTCCAGAAGATACGGAAAGACGAGGCACAGGGAATTTTAATAGTACCACTTTGGCCAGGCCAGGCATGATTCCCTCTTCTACTGTAGCAACTCTACAGACACCCTTGGATTGTGGGCCCAGACAAGAAATGGATTTACCACACCGGACATCAGGAGCCAAACCCACTCTGGCAGAAGCTCAAACTGATGGTCTGTCCTGTATCAGGAATTCCTTCTCAAAATACATTTCTAGCAACGTTGCCGACATCATCATGGCTTCCTGGCTTAGTGGTACCCAAAAACAATATAAGACCTAAATCCAGAAATGGATCAACTTTTGTAGTGAAAAACAAACTGATTGTTATTCCCCACGAATCAGTGAAGCTTTAGAATTCTTGGCAAAACTTTATTCACAGGGCCTTAGCTACTCAACTTTGAATACTGCGAGATCAGCTCTCTCCTCAATGTTGCAAATTAAAAACTGTAGAAACTTTGGATCCCATCCACTTATAGTACGATTTATGAAAGGGGTTTTTGAAAAAAGGACACCTCAACCTAGGTATAACAGGATATGGGATGCTTCAATAGTTTTAGACTACTTGGCCACCTTGAACCCTGTTGACAAGTTGCTGTTGAAGGATTTGACACTGAAACTCCTTATGCTACTCCTACTTGTGACAGGGAAAAGAGGACAATCAATACACTTGTTAAATGTTACAACGATGCAACTAGGTGAAACATCCTGCTCATTCCAGTTGACTAATCATACCAAGACAAGCAAGCCAGGACAACCTACAAAAACCATCATTATTCAAAAATTTGAGCACGATTGTGCTGTATGTCCAGTGCACACCCTAAGAGAGTACATCAAACGCACTGACACTATCCGAGGCAATGAAGAACAGCTGTTTATAAGCTTTGTTAAGCCTCATAAATCTGTGTCAAGGGATACAATCTCCCGCTGGACCAAGACAGTATTGCAGAACTCCGGTATTGATACTACAAAGTTTACCAGTCACAGCACAAGAGCAGCAAGTGCCTCCAAAGCAAAGCAAAAAGATGTGCCTCTTGATATCATCTTAGCTCATGCTGGCTGGAGCACTACAAGTACTTTTTCAAAGTTTTATGATAAACCGATTAGTCCTCGGAATGACAGTGTGGCATCTGCAGTGCTTACCCGTTAGGTGTTACAACAAACAGTTTTTCTATTGTTTAAGTTTATGTTACAGTTCATAGTAGTTTGCAGTCACACTGGTTTTGTATTCGTGGGAGAAACTGATCTCACAAAAAGTTTCCAGATAGGCTTACTTCTGTTATATTCTAATAAAATGGTTGAAGCGGTTATCTCTGTCCAGTCTCTGGTGGGTGTTTCGAAGGCTTTAAAGTCTCATGGGATCTCCCTCTCTGGAAGTCATGTGATAGAATTGGAAAATTAAACGAGACTTACCTGTAAGTTGAAGTTTGATTGAGATTCTATCACATGACGGACAGAGTTAGGAGATCACATGCCCACCCTCTTAATTGTCCCTCCCATTAGCGTTGGAATGTGTTTGTCACATTATTGGAATGAGTTAGAGTTATTCCCTTCTCACACCCACATCTTTAAAGAATGGTCTTGCGCATGCGCTGTGCTATCTCATGTGATCTCCTAACTCTAGTCCGTCATGTGATAGAATCTCAATCAAACTTCAACTTACAGGTAAGTCTCGTTTAATTTTCCAATTTTTTTAGGCTTGAATAGAGGATTACTATCTTGGACCAAGGGACAATATCTTTCGGTATAATTCCCTTTGCCACTTTGTCTGTTGTGACCCCGACAATTTATGATTGGGTGCCACAAGTGGCTCAGGAACAAGGGTTTTCCCATTTACCATATTCACATAGACCACAATTCCCCTTATTAGCCCTCTATATCATGCAAAGCCATTGTTCTCAATTTCTCCTGGGTATTACAGTCGTCTTAATGGACATCAAATACGACGGTTGTGCATTTTTTTGGGGGGAGAGGAGGGGGTGTAAACAAGGTGCATTATGATATGGTCTACGTATGTGACAATGGTGTGTTGCGTCTAGATCAATGTCAAGTTTAAAATAAGGATAAGCTAGCGATGATAACACGTTCACCCTGAACGAAGATTGTGACATCGAAATTGAGATTTCAAAGAGAGAACGGATATGAAAATCTTGACGATTCCGCAGAGTTTCGGGAGCAATGTAACTTTATAATCCGATTCAATTCGAAGAAAGAAATTCAGGTCATCCTGTGTCAGTCGCACTCTCATTTAAAGCAGAAGTGTTTGTATTGTAAATGTGAAGTTCATTTTCATCCCTCGTGCAATTTTGAGTCAAGTTTAGCGATGGTCAGTTGCTATGGTTACGAGCTATGATGTCACAAGAAGCAGGTGGTCAAGCCAATTTTGGGTGAAAATACATGCTTTTTCAACTTCTTTCAAAAAACGTAAATCATGTTGCTGAAACCATGCAAAGTACCTATTTATGTGTTATTTTTCATGTAAAGCACAAAAAAATACCCTTTCTCTTTCTACTTCTTGGTGGATTAAAAGATGGTGGCCAAGATGGCGGCCAAGATGGCGACCATTGTTGGTAACGTCACAAGCCTCCAGCAGCGTCACCACCCCTAAAATATACCTCATCTTGTTAACAAGATCAAAGGCTTTCCACTAAAGGTAAAATCATTTCAAAATACTGCAACATGTAAAAAACTCCGGGGAGGGGTTCCATCCACCCCTACCCTTTTGTAACACAGTGGGGGTATGAATTTGTACATCCGAGGGTTAAAATGTTAGGTATTACCTTGTATCTATCAGGCACCCTGGCCTATTTTGTGGTTTCTATTCAGTTTAAAGGGATAGCAAAGGAAACAATCTGATGGGAAAAATATGTAACTTTTAACATGGATACCTCTTGTTTAAGCTCAAAGATGAAGTTTCTATTTGTGTTCGGTCTCCTGGGGGCCTTTTTTCGAAATATACCTGCTCCGCAAAAGGTAAACACTTATTGATTTACTTTACTATTCTCTTTCTCCATCTTTGTTTTCTGTGAGCAACTGGCTTTCTTAATCTGGATTCCTAGGCGAGAATAACGCTGGAAAACAGACAGTAATACAATGAATTCAAGTTGCAGAGTAATTTGCTATTCAACTTAAGAAGGCGCATTCATATACTGAATTGATCGTTCTCTTGATTTCTTTTTATCATGCTGAGAAATGTGAAAGGAAGGTGTATGTGATATCAAGATTCGGAGCAGGTACCTGGACATGATAATAATTTCTCTATTTTCTAATTGACTTTAACCAAATTGAACCTTAAATATGAAGATAAAATCTTTTATTTTAATTGAAGTGTAAATTTCTTTATTTTTGTTCTTGTTACAATCTTTCTGTATCACCTGTGAATGCAACCATGTTACAACGTGTCGCAGGCATTTTCTTATTTTCTCTCCAAGGTGTGATATAAGTCATATTCTGTCGTTAATAATTAACTAAACCGCTTAATTAGTGGTATTTACTCGGAAGTTAGTACTCAATTTGTAAAGGACGGGGGCTATCACTAGGAAGAACACTTCAAAGGTCTCAGTATCCGTAAGTTAATGACTGCCTTTGATTAGTGACGGTCACGTCTTCACATTCATTAAGTGATCGAATTTTTTAACTGTATTATATTACTATAACAATTTTATTCATTTACATGATCTTGGGGTCTCTCCAGGTCAGTATTTTGCAGCCAAGCTCCAAGACTAAGTTAAAACCCTCTCCTTAACTTGTAGAAAAGTTCATCCCTTAGAAAAAACGCAGTGGTGAGAGCTCTCTCTTCCCCACCAATGTGGGCTGGGTTAGAGTCCTGGGGTCGTCAACATTTGTGGGTTGAATTTGTTGTTGGTTCTCTCCCTTGCTCCGAGAGGTTTTTTACCAAGTACCCCGGTTTTGCCCTATCCTTAAACAAAATATACATTTCTAAATTGCATTATTTTATCTGGAACGCACGTACACATTTCAACGAATAGTTAAGAACTCTTAAGTGCTCCGTGGGTAAACAAATTACAATTTACAATTATACCAGTCCCTTTGACTATCATTAATTCCATTCAAAGTTATCTTTGAATACAGGACTACAATACGCTAAATTGTTGCATAAATTTGAACTCCTGTTTACCCTACCGCCATTTAGTTTAGATCAATCATTTTTTTTTTTTTTTTTGTAACTGCTTATTAAAGGTGGGAAGAAAGGATTTCTTTTATCCAAGTACAGTGCAATTTTCCAAATAAGGAAGGTTGTGCGGTACGCAGTCAACGGCGTCGGCTCAAACCAAGACACAAGGGCACCTAACGACTGTTTTCTTTAAGAAAAAATTCTATTACTTGAGGACGGCTAAAATTTCCAGATGACCGTTCCATTCATATACAATTTTCGAAGCTTATCCAATAAATGACCTACGATTTTCTGAAGTTATATTTTTACGTTACACTTCCCAAGTTAGACCATTTTTTCTTACAAAAAAGGAAACCTAAGATTTCCGGTTTCAAAAATGCGATGGAGAAAGGAATCAGAAATTATTTCACTTTCGTAATTGGTAAAATTGTATCTAAGATTTTCGGGATAATAATACTCAAGCCCTTGAAATTTCGAAAAGATTCAAGTTCCATGTCATTAAAGATGTGAATATTGTTCCTCGTGGTGTCAGATAGGAATGAACGTTCTGCGTGCTCCGAAACCTCCGCAGTTTCGGAGCACGCAGACGAAACGGGGCATCTTCCTTTATGGAATCAAGTCAAGTTTATCGATCGTGACCCTCACCGATACACACGTAGGGTCAAATAGGCTATCCAAATAAGACTTCATTCTAATAACATCAATAGAGACAACGGAATCGAAATTCCTAAAGCATGGATGCCTACGATCAGAAAACATAACAGCCGTTCAACTACAAAGCGGACCCGTTAGGGAACATCATCTGCTAATCGGAATAATAAGGATCGAAATACACCAATCGCAGCGAATCAACGTGCATAAATAGCTACACGTAAACAATCGACCTCGTCGCCTGATGAAGACTAGCAGTATTGCAGTCGAAACTTCGCGATCAATACCTCAAAGCGATTCTATCGTGAGACAAACGAATAAAAGTTCGTTCCTTTCCTATTCAAGTTCCCCTAGGATGACAGAACAGGAAGAAATTTTATAGCGCGCCTTAGAATGCATTTCTACTGAATAGCCTAAAAAGTGTTTTCAATGTATTTAGGGTCGCTGGGCGCCCCTGAAGATTTCTTCCCTTAGACAATGTTCACACTGTAGTGGATAGCTTTTCGTGTTGGCAGGAAAGCTAGTTTAAACACCAATCCTTTATGCAGCACTCCACTCGAGAGATCGGTGCGGCGTAGCCTTGCTCCATTACAGAAATTTCCCTTCTTACAATTAAATTTACTACTTTTGCCTTGTTCTGCTGTAAAAAACGCGTTTTTATTTACTTTGAAGCATGCTGAGAAGTGTGTATAGGGATAATTATGTCATTACAGGTACCTGTCTACTGTTGTTCTCGGGTAAGCCAAGTTGTACTGACAAGAAATCCAGAATCCTGAGAATCGGGAATCTGGAATCTGGTAACTGGAATCCGGAATCCACAGCTTGTAATCCAGAATCCAGGACTGTCTTGGATAGCAGTTTGCATGTGGCAGAATCAAGATAAAGTTTGCAGTTGAACCCTTGACCCCTGGAATGATCAGTAGTATACAATTTCCAATAAGCGCCCAACCCCAAATAAGCGCCCACCTCGAATAACCACCCATCCTAAAGGCAGGAAAACTGATAAGCGCCCAGCCTCGAATAAGCGCCTACACCCCACCCATTCCCCTTCCCACTCCGACTCAAGCTCAAATAAGCGCCCACTCCCCTTCCCTCTCCCACCCACCTGCCGGAAACATGCGTGCCCCACCACCTCGCGAAATCGTTCAGTGGATTCTTGAGGCCTGGGATAGTCTGGATAGCAAGTTAATTATCCATTCTTTCAGAAGCTGTGCATTAACTGTGGCTCCTGACTGATGATAGTTAAAATTATTCGCCTCAGTTAATATTGTTGAGTAACTATTTTAGTGTATCCGCACAAAGAGATTTTACAGAATTAGAAGGGAAACCATTAAAAAACGATTAGTTTGATTGACAGGTGAATTCATGCGTGAACACGAAGCCGTAAACAGTAGTCCGGTTCGAAAATGTCAAAAGACGTTTTGAGTTCTGTACTCGGTCAGGTCATTGTCTCAAATCTCAATATATAGATTTAGCAAAGGCTAAAAGCGTAGATCTAGTTAACAAATTTATAACTTAAATTAAACAATAAACTTGTAATCCACAAATCAGTTAACTGGAAAGATCAGATCCATGTGATGTTTAAGGGTGTGGCTGGGTGACTTAAGAGAAAAGATAATTTGCAAACAGTGCAAGAATTAACATCATCTAAAATCTTACATCGCGTTAATAGTCTTATTTGTACACCTAATACTGAAATAGAAATCACCTTTGGCCTCAATCGATTAGGCGTGGAAAACAAGTTCTTCCCGAGCAAAATCTCCTTTTTGCCTACCTATACCACCTTTATTTCATAATCTTATACGACAAAGGCTGTAAAGACACGATCAGACTAGTCCCTGGCAGACAATTTACTCGTTATAACTTATCGGTTTTCTCTACTCTGTCTAAAGGATAGGCTAAAATGAAAAATCAGACCGGATTTTTTTTGTGTGGCTCGCTACGAGTCTGGTAGCGCGTAAACCAGTCTTTTTACACCATCTTGAAATATTTTGTTAGCACGAGCTGAAAGAGCAAATTAAAATCGGATAAGCTGTCAATTTTCAGCCGTATATCTCAAAAATAGCAATTGCAACGGCCGCCAAAAATTAGAAGGATTTGTATGAGACAAACAACCCTTGCCACCCAGTCACGCTTGAAGTGGTTTCCCATACAAATCCTTGTAAATTCTAACATTTTTAAACTGTCGTTAAGTCTTTCCCTTACGCATTTAAAGGGCTCAAAGTGCCTGTTATGAATTAAAAGGAGATTTGAGCCCCGTAATGCTTGAGGAAATACTTCACGCCAGCTTAAAACTTTTTTTGATATTTTGCCTTTGAATGGTGCTCAGCAATGTGATTGTTGACGTCCCCCCGCCACTCTCTATTTCCAAACCGGGAAGGTGCACACCACTCCTAAGTTCTCTCGTTTCCATCCTTCCCTTGCCTTATTAAGACTTTAAAATAAAACTGTTACTGGTGTCACCTAGTGGAACCCAGCTAGTTCTCTTCATAAGTTTCGGTTTCATAGCTATTAATAGTATTGAGTTCTAACACTGGAATGTTTTTCGTCATTTCGGCAGAATTTACGGATATGGTTCTCTACCTTCAGACTGCGATAATTACCTTTGCCCAATTCTTCCTTCTCAGTGGAACTTCAGGTTTCCTTCGCATTTGTTTTACTTTACCTCGATTCTAAGTTAATAGAGGTCCACTAATTATCGAGTGTTACCCCCCTACTCTACAATCCCAGTGCAAAGCGAAAAAAAATATGTTGTGCTCTCTTTCACTCCATGGATTAGGAGTGACGAATGGTCTTTGCGAGCATTCGCGAGCATGCCGAGCACTGCGATTTTTTTGCGAGCACGAGCAGAAATAAAAAAAAATTTGCTTTGCGAGCAGTTAAAAATTTTGATGGATCATTCATCACCCCATAGATTTTTTTTTTTTTGTTTTTTTTTTTTCATTTTGCATATATTCAGTCGTTATTTTCTACATTAAAGCTGAAAACGTACTTTATTCAATTAAGTTGCAGGAGACTTGACAGTTACTTTGGCAGTGTTTTCTGGTCGTCGTGATCCTACTTGGACTATACCTTCCAGCCACCCAAATTATAATGAAATTAAAAACCATATGGCAAAATCACCAACTCTTTCACCAGAAAACATGCTTGCGCGACTAGGCTACAAGGGTTTCACAGTGCGAGAAGAATCTGGACGCGAGCGACTGATTCTTGGACAGTCAACGAGGGCCTTGCAACACCTGTTACTTTCGACTATGCCTGCAGGAGAACTACTAAAGGAAAACATCGAGGAAGTTCAAAGAGATATTGATAAATTAGACATACACCATGCTCTCGGATCGACAGTATGGTCAGTCTCCTCTCAGGACTCAAAGAAACGAAGATGCAATAACTGTTACAATTATGCCAATGATATCCTAATAGACACTTATTCTCAGCCTGGTTTAGCAAGTGGACAGGTGTTTAGTGACTTCAAAGACACAAGTCTCGTATCTGCTGCGCAGCTCGATGGGTTGAAAACTGTATCGGAAGAACAAGTCTTCCATAGATACAAAGGTACCAGTCTGGGATCTACTTCGAAGCTCTGTAAGCACAAAACATACACTCTGGCTCTCGCTATTGACCCAGGTGAATTGTTTGAAGTTTCTGTATATTTTTTCAAGCGTTTTCACTTAGTTTCAAAATAAGGAGTAACAAATATGTGAAGATTTATGTACCTAGTTCATTATAAGGTTGCTTTGGCAACAGGTCCTTGGCAAAGGGTATTAGGTGTTCAGGATACGAAAATTATTGCAATGATAGATTTGCTTGAGTGCATGGCCACCAAACAATAGCCCCCTAGTGGATGTGCAAGCCAAATGCCCAAAATAACTTTTATTGAATGAAGCAAATATTAATAAAGTAAAATAAAAACAAAAGCAAAAACAAAAATGAAACCCCAAATAACTTTAATTGAATCAAGTATATATTTTAAAAGAAGTGGAATATAAAACAAAATAAAGACCAAACGAAACCTGAAGAAAGCAAAAAAAAAAAAAGAAAATTGCTCAGGACATTAACTATACTTCTTTTTAAATTTATATTTATTTATCTTTTTATTTTTGAGCTTACTCGTGAAAAACATTAGGGTATTCAGTCTGTGCTTTGTCGAATAATAACAATTTTGATCTTTTCTATCATATATGACAAGGCTCACAAGACAGGTCTGGCGACTTTCATTGGTACCGCCGTGATGGCGTTGAAAAATGGTCTCACAAGCCCGGCCAAGCTAGACCGACCTTTAAAGATAACGACAATAAGGACATCAAAGACCCTCGAAAAGCAAGCATGGGCAGCTATAAGATTGTAGCGTTTATGGAAAGCTGTAAAGATACTGTAAACATTAAAAATGAAGATGTGTGCCTGTGATGAAATTTTTCGATACAACAACGGCGAACCTTGAACTTAGAAGAGCACTTTGGAAGTCTCTTCTTGTTTTATGGGGTAAAAGAAAAACTTGATTTCCGACACTGCGATTCCACTGGAAAAGCGATTAACAATGCGAGCTTAGCTTTTGACGTTTCTATTCCCTCTGTAAATGGTCAAATGTGGGAAGATATATATGTACATACAAAGGAAATGTGAGATGAATTTAAGCCAAATTCTGGCTTGGTCAGTTTACCAAATACCTTTACGATAACTTAGTATATAACTGAGATAGTACGCCCGTTCTGACTGGTCAAGAACCTAAGTGCAGCGATAAGTTGTTTGCTTTTAGGTTGCACTTGGTATAGAACAGGAAAAGGGCCACTAATATGAATACAAGGAAAGGAAAAGACAAGAGAAGAAAAATGAATAAATAAAAACTCTACTAGGACACCAATCAGTGGTCACTTTCTTGTCACAAAGACTCCTACACTACCTCCAAAAATAGTATAAAACTTCTCATGTCATTTATGAAGAACATAGCGCCCACGAAAGTCGTCTGAAAGTATTAAGCACAAAAAACACCCTCTGGCTCTAGCCATTATTGACCCAGGTAAACTGTTTGACATTTCTGCATATTTTCTAAAACGTTTTCTCTTAGTTTCAAACTAAAGAGTCACTCTTATTAAAAAATCTGTGAACATTTATGTACCATAGTTAATATTAGGTTGCTTTGGCAAGGGGTCCTTGGCAATAGGGTATTGGGTGTTCAGGATAAGAAACTTATTGCAATGGTACCGTAGATATGTTTGAGTGACCACCAAACAATAGCCCCCCAAATGCCCAAAATAAAGTTTATTGAAATCAGGTATATATTTTTAGTAAAATCCAATTGGTGGTCTATTATCAATGCTGCGTTCTTATTGGTTGAGCTACCAGACTACTAGTAGGCTATATGTTATAGCCCACTAGTAGCGAAAAGCGCGGGCTTTTTGACGGCAAAAAGGATTAAAGTCTAGCTTAAACTAGCTAAAATTCTTTTATTCTCAATAGTTTTGACCAACGAGTTGGATTTTACTAAAAAAATTATTCCTCTCGCCCTCTGAAACAATAGCCCATTCGGGCTCGAGGAATAATTGCTAAATAGAGTGTTTTCACATGACGTCACGGCGGCCATATTGGTGTCCCAAAACAATAAAACAGCGGCCATATATACATGTTGGTGTCCCAAACCAATCCTGTGAGAAGTGAACTGTTTTCTTATGCAAACGCTTTCTTTTGTTCCAATAAATTTGCATAGATGCTGGCCACGTGAGTGAAAACACTCTATAAAGTAAAATATATTAGTAATATAAAATAGAAACAAGAAGGAAAAGGAAACCCAAAATAACTGTTATTTATTAAGTGCATAATATTTAACAATTAGACCCGTAGCCCTTGAGGTCGAAGGGTCTAATTGTTTTAGTATCACCCAACTAGTCCGACAGAAAAGATAATAATAAAGTTAGCAAATGCAAGTTGAAGAAATATTTATTTGGGAATAAAACGAAAGAAGGCGTCACGCTCGATGCACCAAATATGCATAAATTTACATAACTGTCACGTTTTTGAAACACGTGATACAAATGCGTAGCTTGTGAAAATTCATTCATTCATTCATTCAGCTGTGAAGTTGGTGAAAATCCAGCCACAACTGTTCATAGAAAAAAAAGACATCTTTAAAATAGTGCAGTGACCCACGATACTTTTATGAACTGCAAGGAAAGCTCAAGTAAACTAGATCAAGTTGGCGATTGATAATTGGGCCAAGTTTTCAGCAGTTTGTCGATTTTTATTTCATCGCATGTATTTGTTGTTTACGATGGAAAAAGAGCAGCCATGAAAGCTAAAAGACTGTGGCATTCCACAAAACGCGAAGCGATGGCCATTGTTTTGGTAAGTTTTCAAAACCGGCGAATTTCGCTACTCAAGGACTATTACTAATAGTCCTCTAGTAGCGTAGCCAATTAAAATGCAGGATTTGCATTAGTCCACTAGTTGGGTGATACTAAATAGATCTAGCCAGGGCTAAAAGCGAAGCTCTCGATAATATTTATAGTTTGTTCAAACAAAATATAAAATCGTGTAATGGTAAGCGGCGAAGGCAACGCCGGAGAACGGTGAAAAACAACAACAGGTCTAATAAGCAAAAAAGCAACTTTGCACGTGCAGCACACTTATTTTGTACATTTCTTTGCCGTTGTTTTGCACGACTACAATGTGAAACTTCCAGAAACTTTTTAGTTACACGTTTTATCGAGGACATGTCGTGCGTTTTCTTGTTCACTTTTTTCACTGCCGCTCATTTTCACCTTGCATTGGTGGCCGCTAGCATTTCTCATTTTGTTACCGCCGCTACAAAGTTTTCATGTTGTTCTTTCAACAAAACAATGTCTCCTTTGTTTTTTATCTGTCGCTCAAGATCTCTGTCGCCCTTTTTCTCGTTGAGCTTCGCTGGCCTGCCGCCTACTTGCTCTTTTTTAGGTTTTTTTCTTGTTCTATATTCCAAATTTGTGGACATGACACTTGGTCTAAGCTTAATACTTTAGAAAACACGGATACAGAGACATTTCCGCTTTCCATTTTCGTCTTTACTGACTACTTAGTTATCTTTGCTTCACAAGACGCGGGTAGCTATGCGACTTCCCGTCAAAATAACCTCGATTTGCATTTGGGTTGCCATACCTGTTGATTGAGTTATTTTGCATTGGTATGCCTGTGGTGCTGACGGACGGTCGGGCAGTTGGTCGGTGTACGGTCACGTGATTATCAATTTTTTTTGCGAATGGCTAGTTTACCACATTTTCTTACCCATGATGCTCCGCTGCGGGCGCGAGCTCTGCTATAAAAAAAAGTGAAATCTAAATAAAACGAAATGCAAACCAAATCAAACCTGAAGAAAGCAAAACAAAACAAAATTTTAAGGATCCCGGAACATTAACTATACAACTTTTTTACTTTCTTATTGATTTATTGCATTTATTGTATTCAGTTTAGCCTGTATTTTGTTAAACAATAACATTTTTGGTGTTTTCTATCATATATGTCAAGGCTCGCAGTACAGGTTTGGCGACTTTCGTTGGTACCGCCTTGTTGGTTTTAAAAACTGGTCTTACAAGCCCGACCAAGCTAGACCGACCTTTAAAGATAACGACAATAAGGACATTAAAGACCATAGGAAAGCAAAAATGGACAGCTATAAGATTGTAGCATTTATGGAAAGCTGTAAGGAAGATACTGTAAACATTAAAAACAACGATGTGTGCCATCTTGTCTTATTGGGTACTAATAGGAATAATTACTTGATTTCCGACACAGACATTCATCCAGTGGAAAAGTGATTCACAGTGCAAGCTTTTGACTTTACTATTCCCTCTGTATGTCTTGAAATGTAGGAAGATAAGTGAAAAGTTTTTGCTTTTAAGGTAGTGCCCTGATATCAGTATTATTATTAATTTGTTTCTTTTAATCATTTGTCTGTGTTTTTATTCTTTCTTGATAATAGTTTGACCCCCAGTTTAGTGTTAATCAAATCGTGAGATATGATTGGTCGTTTATAATGACTTTAGAGCGAAGACACGACTTGATGACGATTTTTCAACAACATTTTCTGTTGATGTCTGTGAGCAGTCAGTTTTAGCTAAAGTTGTGTTATAAAACAATAAGCAACGCTTTCTATGGGTTTACAGAGTGGGTATGTTATAGCGGAGCTCTAGCGCGCGAAGCGCGCCTGCGGAGCACCATGGGTAAGTAAATCTATCCATCCCAGAAAATTTGGTAATCACGTGACCGTACACCGCCCGCCCGTCCGTCCGCACCACAGGGCAACCAGAGTTCAATCCTCACACTTTCTACCTAGTTTGAGAGCACAGGAAGACTGATATTGCACATCAATGTTGTGATCAATTGACAGCTGTCAAAACAGGGTATCTGCTGACCAGTATCACCTGACCGTATCGCAGGCTCAGGTGTCGGTCCATCGAGGTCGAGTATCTTTTTAAAGTTATCCGCTGACAAGTTACTAGTTTTCAAATGATCGCAGGCTCAAGTTTATTTTTTTTTTAATTCATATGAAATATGTTGTGTTTTTCATGTGCCACACAATTAAAATTTTGATTTCAAACTGACCTCAGTCAGGGAAGACATGCCAGTTGCTTTTGACGTTTCTCACCAAGGTCACGCGTTGGTCACGCTCTACGTCCAATTTTTTATGCTGTGATTGGTCAAAATTTGACAGGTGAGTTCATGCGGAAAATTTATGCAGCATCTTGAAACCTGTTTACTTTGACAGCTGAAGCTGACAGAGTTTTGTGTCAACTTGTCATGTTTTTAACTGTCTTTTTCCACTGAATGTACAAAATGAAATTCAGCTGCTATCAAGAATCTTCTGTTATTCGTGGCTAGTTTGTTTATTGGGTTTTTGGTTGAGAAATACGTCGCTTGTTAAAGTCGCAAATCTGGTTTCGGATGGCATCGTTTTCGTTTTTCACCTTGCTTGGTGCGTGATCATGAGAGGGTTGAAGTCTGAAGCGATTCTGGCCTTACTTGACACTTTAGTGCATCTCGAATGGTAAGCCTGAGTAATTATTGTATTTGACTTTTGTTTTTTTATATCTAATTTAATGAAGTCGAGAGTAGTTTATGCAGCTATTTAGTTTAAGCACATTTTTAATTGTAAGATTTGAGGCAATGATCTGACCGAGTATCAGGTTTGATTATAAGCTTGTAAAACTTTAAAAAGTCTTTAGTCATTTTCTTACCGCGAATAAAAATTAAGAAAACGTTCCAAAGAATATTTCGTTATAATTCTGCCTGTAAAAGAAAGCTTTGAGCGATTTCCTTCCCTCGAGTTCATCTTTGAAAAAGCAAACACCGGGAAGCTGGCTTACAAAATGAAAAACATTAACAAGGATTTTCGGAGACACTTTAAAACTTGTCTTCGTGAATGAAAATTGTTGACTCTGTATATGTTTCACCGAATTATTGTCCTTTTATTGATTTTTGGTAGACTCTTTTGCAATTTTTATCGCTGTGCCGTTTGTTTTCAGTCGCTCATGAACATCGCTTGCATGCAGGAGTAGTCAAAATGCCGCGCGTATCAAACGCTTTTCAAGATTACACATCGTTATAAAACCATTAAATAAAAAATAAACATCATAATAAATTCTTTATTATGTTGAAGCGTATAACTCTATTAATCATAATTTAAACAGTCGACGTTGGCGCTTGTCAAACGTGAGAACCGGCTAGCCGCGTATAGGTGATTTTGGAAATTTTTTTAACTCTTTCGCTAAAAGCCCACACGTGCTTCGATCGTCCTGAATATTGAGTGAGTGCAATTTGTATTGCAAAATTGTGAAATACTGCATTCTGTCCGAGGTCTGTATGATAAAAACAACGCCTCATGGTACTGTTTCACCTCAGATGTGATGTATAAAAGGTATAAAAGGTTGGTTTACACGTCCCCAGACTTGTTGGCAAGATTTTGTAAAGTAAACTTGTCGAACGCAAAAAATTCCGCCTGATTTGTTTTCCAGGCCTAATCTATTGTGATCAAGAGGTCGCGCTCTTAAATGTGATCGAAGATGATTGTTATTTTTTGGGTGTACATATAAGGCTATCAACTCGATGTAAGATTAAGTTCACTCTTAGCTTGGACTGTTTGCAAATTACTGTTCTCTAAAATCACTTAACCTTTCCCTCAAAAGTCAGATGAATGTGTTCTAAAGTTAACTGAAATGTGGAATCCAAGTTTAATGTTTGATTTAAATCATAAATTCGAGTTAATATAGGAGCTTCGTTTTTAGTCCTGGCTAAATCTATATAGTAGAACTTTGTATAGCTCAGGAAATGGACCAGCAATATGAACACAAGGAAATAATAATAATAAAAAAAACAAGGAGAAGCTAGACAAATAACCAATCAATGGTTACTTTCTTGTCAAAGGGACTCCTACACTACCACGCTTTGGAACCAAAATGCTCTCTCGTACCAAAAAAAAAATATAAAGCATCTCATGTCATTTATGAAAAACACAGAACCCTCGAAACGCGGCTGAAAAGTGAGACGAAAAAAATTTTTTCTTAACTTGATCTCAAGTTGACGCGATGATGTGACTTAGCCTAAGATCATGACGTCATTTTGAATTTTCTGTAAATTTCCGTAAACTAACCACAAAGCGAAATTACTCCTATAATTATAAAATGGGCAAGGGATAAATTCAAGATTTTGCCTAACACGTAAACTAGTCATAGCTATCGCTAAGTGCCAACGAACAAATATTTTACCTATACGCGCGCGCTGTTGAATTTGTCTAGAAATGTCATAAAATACAGTAGTTGGTGAAAAATAGATTGAACTTAATTTGATTGCATTGAAAATAGTGCAATCTTAAAGCAAGGGGCACACATACACCAACCCACTGCCGAGTCAGTGCCTCACGCTTGCGCATAGCCATATCACGCGGGCAGTGGCACCCACAGACAGCTGTTTTGCTGTTATTGGGGCCCACAATCTTGGCAAAGCCGTTGAATTAATGAACAGCGAAAACCCACGTTTCAAAAACCCTTTGCTGCCGAGGTGAGTGCAAAGCAGCCTATTAAGTGCCAGCTCCACACAACACAGGTGGGAGCTGTTGGCTGGGAACTGCACAGCAGTTCTACCACGACATGTGCGGGGAAGGTGGATCACGAGGTACCAGTAAATTAAGACAAGGGGCACACATACACCAACCCACGGACTGCCGATTACCTTATGCATGCGCACAGCCATCTCACGCGGGCAGTGGCAGCCATGAACATCTGTTTCGCTCTTACTGGGGCTCATCAGCATGTGGCATAACCGTCGGTCAGTGTAAAAAATAACCCTTCCTGTCAAGGCGAGTCCTGTAAGTGCCAGCTCCACACAACAGATGTGGGAGATGTTGGCTGGGAACCGCACGGCAGTTCTCCCACGACATGCGCAGGGAAGGCGGATCATGAGTTTGGTGTACATGTACCCCTTCCTTTAATTTGTCTTTTGAAAATAATGAACCAAGCTCTTCTACTGCATAAAGAACTTGAAATGCCGACTTTACCCAGCAAATTTGTCGAGATATTGAAGTTCGTGTTTTTTGTCCGAAGTTGCGCACAACTCGTTTTGCGTAAAATTAGGTGGTCTTATAAGCAAACTTAAAATCCTCTAAAAATCATATTAAATTCCGCGAATATCCAACGTACAGACTTATATTTGGTCTCTTTCTAAAGCTAAAAAAAAATATGGTGCGCCTATGAAGCCTTTCGAATTATTTAGCTTCAAAGACACAAAAAAAAATGCTGCGTTATTATTTTTCTCAGCGGCATGCAATGAAAAATTCCAGCGAGCAATGCGACAGATATCGTGTAGGATGGAAATGATCCACCCGACGATTGGTTAAAGAGGGGATGAGCACGGGACTCACAAACACGCACACGACTTGTGGAATCTCTGATCTGTGTCACATGGTCGCTTAAAAACAATGCATTCTCTGTTCTGCATTATGTCATGATTGCCTTACATTTTTTTTTTAAATAATGAACATATTTATTGATAACAATGCTAACTATTAAAATCCTATCTACAATTAATTGGCTTAAAAAAAAACTATTCCGTCAAGACACTATTTACAATTCCTTTCGTTTAAAAGAAAAAAACACTTAGTTTTGATTAGAAAAATTCATTTAATTAAAAAAAATTATTCGAATTAAAAACATCTCATTTCAATTGAAACAATCCATTTCGATAATAAAAACAAATTGGTATATACAAGGTAAAAGTAAGTAAAAGAAAAGAAATAAACAACCAAAACCTATTTCAACAGCGTCTACATAATGGCTCCCTCCTGGGTTTCAACGTTTTTTCTGCCCCTGGAACAATCGCGCACAGCTCTATTACGCTGCCTCACTTTTTCGCAAGGCTGCTTGTTGGGAATAATGTTTAACAATAGAAGTGATGTCATGATGACGTGATCTGTTATTCGTAGGGGGAACTAGGGCCATCCACGGTGTTCGATCCGCTATTCTGAATTATTGAATTCACTCCATTTTGCTTAAAATCCGTTTAAATCTAGGTAATCGTGATAAAAAAGTTGATCTGTGTATGAAATATTAATAATAATATAATAATAATAATAATAATAATAGAAAATCACTCGTTTTATTGATAACATACTAACTATTAAAAACCTATATACAATTAAAGACTATTTCGTCAAAACACTATTTACAATTCCTTTCGTTTAAAAAAAAAACACTTAGTTTTGATTAGAAAAATAATCATTTCATTAAACAAAAATTATTCAAATTAATAACATTTCATTTCAATTAAAACAATTCATTTCGAATAAAAAAGGAACAAACTTTTTTCAAGGTCAATTGCATTCTTACTAAGATAATCACTAACAAAAAAATCACTGAAAAATAGGAAAATTAAATAGCGTTCACAATGTGTTAATGACCAATATTTGCCATTTAAAAGTAAGCAAACAAATCATTCAACAGTCCGATTGAATGGCTCCTTCAACAACTTCGACGTCAATATCAACATTCTTAATGTCACATGGCACTCTTCTTGTCCTAGAGCCTCTAAGAAAAACCAGATCTCAAGAGTGCGAATGAGGTTCTGGTTCTAATCCATGAGATGGTTTTGGCATACTGCTCCCCTTTTTTGATGGCAATCAGCTGTGCTAAACGACAGTCACTATGATACATCAAGCATGCACTCTTTTTCCCATTCCGCCAGTTGTGGCGAAGACCAAAGGTGTAAATGTTCCATGCTCGATGTCCAGGGCTCTCTTTGAGTAAAGACGCATTTTTTCGTTCTCATGGATACGATCTGAATTTGTTGTGGCTCTGGGTCCCTATACGATATAGCATTAGCGTGACAGACCCTCACATCGATCGAAGAATTCTGATCGATGTCGCTCCCAGAAACCACGCGCGTGGATATCTAACCTCGCATCCTGAGCTTTGTTAGATCCTCTGTTTAAATGTTCGCCGGAGAACATAATAATAATAATAATAATAATAATAATAATAGGTATAATAATAAGTAAAAAATAAAAATAAAACATTTTTATAAAAAAATGCTAATTACAAAAATTTTTCCCGGATAAATTGTATGAGAATTTCGCTGAGATTGGCTTTTTTAGTGAGACGGAGCTTCAGAAACTCCTCCTGGTCTGGTCTCCCTGTGATCTCCTTCAATAGGATGAAAGAGCCAATACATTCCTTGTAAAGTCTGGAAGTTTTCAAAGAGAATTTCTCCGAAACTATTCAGTATATCAGGCTCATGTTTTAATAGCTTGATCAGTGATTGAAAGGTATATTTTAATGATACAAAAATGTAAAGAAAGATTAGCCTTATGCTAAATGATTATAGTTATGATTTTACGTAAATTTCTTAGGCCATATGATTTATTTTTGCTAGTGCAAAAACCATCATGTTTTGAATACTACTTCGCTACCTGAAGTCTTGCCTACAGGTGTACTAGATATTTTTGGTTGACTAGGCCAGGGTTTAAACCATATTAACTAAAAGTAGTAATGTGTAAAATGTTAAAAAATTATTATTACATTTTGTATTATTATTATTATTATTATTATTATTCAGTTAAATGACGATCAGCTACACAAACTTTGCAATTAACAAAAAAATGAAAAGGCTATCGACTTCTTTTAAATTAACAAAATGAAATATGCTTTGCGGTTTGTTTGTATCACGTCTGTGGTATATACTTCATAATTAACAACCGAGCCGGCCGGGAAAAGAGTTAGAAATTTCCAGTCAATCAATGCTAGACATGAATACGCTAGATTGAAAATTGATGAATCAGTAAAATGCCATTTAAAAATTTAGGCTACGAAGAACAGCTGCTTGTGCTGTTTTGTTTGAAATTGCAAAACGATTAGATAAAAGCTTTTCTTCAACGAAAGTGCGTTATCTCTTAGCTCCCAATAACAGCAGTCAGCGCGAATTTTGCATTAATCAACACATTTTTGACAGATCTAAAACATTGAATTTTAGGAGAAATCAATTTATATTCATGTACGACTAGTAAAAAAAAGGAAGCCAAAGACATTATGCTACATTTTGAAATGTTCCTCTTCTTGGCAAACCCTGAAAGGCCTCCCAATTATGGCTAATCGTTATTTTTTTCTTCAAGGAAAACTGTCGCACAAACATCTCCCCTGTCAGTTTTATCTATAGGCTTATGTTGATGGTGTGTTTAATTAAAGTTTCGTACAAGATGTTCCGTTTAGAAAATCGTAAGAAACTTCCATGCAATTTTACGCAGGGATCTATAATATGATAATGATCCTAATAGTTTTGGTAAAGCAGAGGTGCCTCATGGAACACGTTACTTTATATCACAGAACTTTAAGTTAAAAAAGAACCGCAATTACTATATCCTCCTTATCTTTTGGAGAGGATCTACCAGAAGACTTTTCTTCCCCCGTTTTGGTAAACTTTTTCCTTTGTTGCAATGAATGGCGCCTCGAACTTGCCATTCTGAGATCAGGAGAATGATAGCTTTTGTTTTATCTTTTCTGTGAGTACAAATCCCCATGACATCCAAATAATCTTAAAGAACAGCTAGCTAGTTTCCCGTCTCTTTTACGGAGCTGGCCACGTTCACGGTGGTCTTTAATCACCTTTAAGTTATTTATTGTTATTTTTGGCGTAGGTTTCAATTTTGGAAAGTGTAGGAGGAGGGTGGCTAAAACTATTATGCAAACCGACGAAAATAAGTCGGCTTAATGATGGGAATGAAAACCTTTGTCGTATTCGTATCAAAAGAGTTCATCAATGTAAGAATCATGCCGCGATGCAAGCGGTATGCAGAAAAATCCTTTCTTGGAAGTCAGAAGATTAATACTACCAAATAGGTCTAAATATGTAGCAGTCAAAAAAACTTTCATTGAATATTCATCGATCTTGTACAACTTTTCACCATGTTACAAATAAAACCTTCTTTTATCTGAGTGTATATTTAATAGGAGGGACATTTTTTTTATAGAAATTTTTGGACAGTTAATTTGAATGCTCTAATAACCAAAACGCCAAAAGAACATCTGCGTTTCCTTTGCCCCTCAACGGGAATTCTGATAATAGAGGCAGTCATATGTCAAGCTATAGTAATTTTCAAATTATAACTGATTAGAAATTGGACGTGGGACTTACATATTCATAAAGAAGACATTCCCACTATTATAAATGCCCTTCAATTTTTAAGCTTACTATAAAAAACAAGTCATCAGTTTCTTCACTTGGAAGATAGTGCTAGAGATTTCTTTAATAGCTATTATGAGAAACGTGTTGTTTGTCTTAGCTTTGATAGCGGTAGTATTCACAAAGTTTAAAGGAAATTCTGAAAGCATAAAAGGGAAGGATGAAGAAAGGGAAGGAGTTCAAGACATTTTACGCCGAACAACTGATCATAAACTATTTCCTCGAGTTTGTGGGATTCATTCATGGAAAATGTGTGGTAGGCGAAGATCGGCTCAAAGAAAAAGGTAAAAAGGGCTTTGATGTATGATTTTGTGCTAGCCCGTCTCTTTGTGAATGATCATGCAGCAGTGGCAAAACTGTGTATAGAAAGAAACACGATGAGTTTGTTTTAAGACATCAACATCCATGATATTTAGTTTCACAACTTTATCAGTAACGTCTTTTCTATAGAAAAGGTATAAAAGTTGCCAGAAAAATTTTTTTGCAGGGGAAACACACTGGACTTGGTAATAAATGGTAAGTTCAAAAACTTCCCCTCTGTTGGTCCATAGCAAGAGATCAAACATAAAATAACACCCGAAAATCTAAGCTGCAAGCGGTATTTTGTTTCCATATGATCATGACTGTGTTTTAATTAAACCGTCTGAATTTGACAAAATATTTCGTCTCCTTTCTTGGAATCTTTCTCTTTTGTGTGGACGAGGCGAGAGTTCTTATGTTCTTGGATGAAAAGACCCTCTTTTCGCTGAACACAATTCACGCACATTGTCTTCATCGGCGTCATTTAAGACGCTTTTGTGTCAAGAAATACATAAAAAATCTATATGCTTGTCACACAACAAAAACCTCGAAACTGTCGATGTTGTTTTTAGACTACTAAACTTTCATATATTTTTTTTCGCATAGAAGTGTCTTTTTTTTTTTTTTTTTTTTCATTTGTCATTTGACCAGCAAAAACAGTTATTGAAATAGACCTTTTAGTTTAGACGATTAACAATCCATTTGAGAAGTCACATATTAAAGCATTAGTTTTGATAAAAGCCTAATTTGCTGAGTACATCTGCCACGACGAACCTAAATTTAGTGATTTAAACAATGGCCGGATTTTTTCGAAATGGAAATTTAAGAGTTATTTCATTTTTTTAGCATGGTCATTACTGGTTATCATTATTTCGTGCTGTAACTACTGGCATCCTTTTCAAAAAATGGAATCATATAAAGGATGTGTTCGCGAATGAATTTTAGTCTACAGTTTATTTGAAACACAACCACCTGTCTATACAATTATTTCTAATAATTACAACTCATACGCTCCAATAATATTTATGACGATACTAGGTAACCACCACTACTACTCACTAAGATAATAATAATAATAATAATAATAATAATAATAATAATAATTATTATTATTATTATTATTATTATTATTATTATATTATTAACAATTAAGTATTAATAGACTATAATAATCGCGTGCATGGACTTATTTCCTCTCTTTCTGTCATTATTGCCTTTGTACCAAAGGAGGATGTAAGGGAAATCAGATAAAAAGATTAAAACGACAAATATACCACCTATCTTATCGTAGGAGAAGCGGGAGATGATAAACCCGCGGTTCTAATTTCGCAGACATTTTTCATTCAAAGGCAGTAACCCAAAACACTCGGGCAGTATACGCTCAATAAGAAACCCAATGAAACAATCAAACGTTAACCAAAAAGTAACATATGAAGCTGTAATGGCTTAACGGCTCCATAAAGTATTCAGCAACTGACCTTTCTATTATTATTTTTTTTGTTAATTTTTATCTTTACAAATTGCCTTACACTTTCGCTATATTTCATATCAAGTTATTCTGACTTTTCTTTTCTTTTTTTTTTTTTTTTGCCTTTTTTTTGGTAATCGTATCTTATTTGCTGTTAATTGAATTTTCTCTTTCTTTACCATTTGGTGATATCCTCTGTTTTGTAAGCATTGTATCGAGCGATAAAATTCGGCAACAATATTTCTGATAAAATTCATGTTTTGACTACTTTGAAACCATTAATGTTTTGGTATTTTCAAACGTCGCCAAAAAAACAAGTTTTTGCGAACTATATTTTTATTCTTATTCTGTCCTCAGGATCACACTTTATCCAATCATTAGAAAGTGAATATTGCTAAATAGCTCGAGATAGCGAACCAGTCAGATCACTTAAATTATCTCTTAGGATATAGCGGTTCCAGGTTTCCCGTTCAGTGTCTTTCAAATGGCCATCATCTTAACCACTACCTGGATGTAACTAAAAATTAATATTTTTGTTTTTCAAATAACTGAAGTCTAAAATACTTTAATATATATAATTTACTGAATAATTATTGATTTACTCAACACCAGAAAAAAGTAAAAACGGTTAGTGTATTACCCTTAACTTAATAACCATATTACAACGGGATGAGGGAGGAAGGAGGCACAACGAGCCCGCGCTGACTTTCATGAGGATAATACGAAAACGCACAGTTCCAATTGTAATTCAAAGTAGACAGACTGCAAATTATAGTAGTTGCTAAGAAATATATCTACGTGTCCCAGCTGTTCATCAGTAGGATGCCTAAAATGCGTGCAATTCCAAAATTGGTTTCGACGCCATTAAATCCTATACCAATTGCAGAACATTTTATAAGGAGGAGCCACCCACCGTGTGAGCACAGTCGCGGACAACACATATAAGTGAGGAAAATAACGCAAAGCAAAACTAAGACGTTATTAAACGAACTAAATATACACGCAACTTAAATAACTAAATAAATAAATAAATAAATAATGCATGCGCCCAAAATTAAATCACTTAAATTCAATTAAGGGAGCTTTTTAAGCAACAACGACGGCGATGGCTACGAAAACGTCACTAAAAAAAACGACTTCAAACGTGTGCCTATTCCATCTCGATGCATACGTCAAATGTTGGAATTTTTTTCTGGAGTAGAATAGGCCATTTCCGAGTTTCAAAAATCTTCACTTTCAAAATGAGGCCAAGAGCACAATCTTTCTTGTGAAAATGAGTTTTATTTGCCTGAGAATGAAAAATCATTTCCACATCAAAGGCTGAGGATTTAACCTCGTTTTGACACAGAGGCCCGGGAGAACTCTGAAATGAGGTAACTGAAGTTCAGGCATTTCCACGTCGTAGTTGTGCAGTGACAGCAAAGAAATGTACAAAAGAGCGTGATGCACTCGCAGACCGGAGTTGTTGTTTTGCCAATCTAATCCTATTGCCTTTTTGCCGTTCTTGTTGACGTCGCCGTCGTCGACTCAGAATGGAGATTGGAGTTTCCATCTCACACACCAGTAAGTTTACAGTTCCAAAAACGTTGTTGGCTGGAAGAAGAAAAACTTTCCAGATTTTCATTTCGTTCAGAGACGAAAGTGAATATTAGAAAGTGACGCATTTTGTTGACGTGAACGGGATCGAAAAGTTTATTTCATGAAGCAGAATGTGTGGTCACAGAGCTCAATTACCAGTGTTAACGATATTTCACTAAAGAGGCGAAAATTACCATTTTAAAATTGTCTTAAACTATGAAATTATAAAAAACAATGGCTTCACCAAGTAGTCATGTACGTCATCGTCCACCCAGAGCCACTCTATTGCTTGCCTTTCCTTCTTTGCCCGAGAGTCGAATTGTACATAACCTGAATTCTTATGTTTAATTTTCCCGGCAGGCGAAGAAAAGACAGTTCAGTAGCAAGATTTAACCAAGAAGATGAAGATAACACTCAAGTTATTTTACGAGAAAACTAAGAAAATGACTATTAAAATGGACACCTTTGTAACACTCTCACCTAACTATCGACAGTACAGATTGCTTAGAGTGTGTTAGCGAGTGATTATCATCAAGATTCTGCCTTCCTGAATAAGCCGTTAAACCCGTGCATCTTTTAAAGCCCAAAAACTGTAAAACCTAAGCTAATATTTTAAAACTGTAAAATATATTTTTCACAGTGGCCTTAAAGTGACTCAACCCAGTTATTTTGTAGCTCTCTGGTATCCCCACCTTTACTTTAATCGTAAGTCTAACATATAGCATGGATAAAATATAGATCAATCTACAATATGGCGATCGGAGTAAATGTCACGTGGTTATAGTTGTCCCGCCCCTTTGGGGTCTAAGTCGAAATTCTGCTGTCACCGGCATTTTTTCGTGAAAATCTCTCGGCTACGTGAAGTGCGCATTAGTGCCTTCCGTTGAACAGAGCTTCACCAAAATCGCAAAGACCCAATGCGAGAAATCCAGCAGTTTGCAAATTTAGGTCATAATTTATGTGAAAATGATAGGCAATGATTATATCTAATATAATATAAGATTTATCCCTTTATTTTGGGGATCTTTATAACAGATGAGTCCTTGCAAGTCAGCGTAAAAGCTTTAGGGCCTTGTAAAAGCGCGCGATTTCGAGCAATGCCATATGTTAAAGTTTGTCAGCGTTTAAGCATCCTTCCCACGAAAAAAGCATTTTCTTAAAAATTCGTTTTTTTTTTCCTTCAAAATTTTTCAGGGTCACAATTGATTAGCTAACCACCCGGATTCTTAATTTCATGGTCATTGAAAAACTGTGACATTATCTTCTATAAGCCCAAACTTGAGTAAACATTGAAGATTTTAGGCGTTTTGGCTGAGTTCGTGCTTTGGGAATTGTCTATTGTTTCTAGTCTATCGTGATACAGCATTCTTGTTCAGCAGGCGTCCAATGACCGCGCTTGGGTGACTTCCGAATGCTCACCGAGATATGATAATTTATTATGAGAAAATAGAAGGAATTCCCGTCACGTAACGTCTCCAGCCACCTGGGTGTACATCATGTTCAATTAACACTTACGTACCTGAAGCACAATCTCTTTTCCGTGAACTTCTCTCGCCCGAATAGCATTCAACACCCCGGCCATTTTCTTTTAGAGTTTTTAATTCTCGGCATATGATGTACACTTAGGTGGCTGGAGACGGGGACAAACAGGGACATTTCTTTTGCTCTGTTCGGGAGCAACTACTGCCTATAAATTTCTGACGCTCGAGAAAGGCTAGAATATTTCTGGATAGCCTTTATAATCGCTCAAGAATGATCATTGTCAACAATTATTGAATTTGGCAATCGTATGATGTAGAGAATTACGAACACTGTAAATCAGAAAGATCTGTTTTAGCTCCACAAATAGGGCCATTTCGGTGAGTAAAATATAGTCCTATTTTTGGGCCTAATTTGGCTCCCTTAAAAATCAGGTCCAAAACAGTCCAATTACCATATTACTTATTTGGACCTAAGGGTTGAAATGGGCAACAGCGTGGGCTGGAATAGCCCTTTGATTGAGCTGTTTTGGCTTAAATTGCGTCAAAGGGCTCCAGAAGGGGCAGAATCAGACTTTTGCCTGCAGGGATGAATTGGCACTTTAGAGCTTAAACCGATCTTTTTAATTCTCAGTGTAGATCGAGGAGAATGTTACCGGCCGAGGTGGATAACGGCCTATGCAGGATCTACATTATTCTTTACATCTTACGAGAGCCGAATTCAATATTGCATGGTTTTAATATTCATCCCATATGTAAATATTTATTTTTGAGCTCCTAAAAAGCTGTAGACGTTCTGCATAAGCAATGGCCCATTTCTCGGCACAGTATCTCAATTTAGTATGCACACACTCAGTGATCTTGGTGATTTAAGCAATCTGATTGGTTCGCTATCTCGGACTATTCAAGTGACAATATTCACCTCCTAGCGAGTGGATAATGTGTGAGCTCGGTGTTTTACCTATTTTTTTAGAGAATGATCTTTTTAAAACTTGACAAAATCCTAGGGTTGACATTTTTCAAGGCAACAATATACTTCGAAGAATTCAAAACGGCGTTTTTCCATTTACTATACCTGAGTTTTGTGCCCGATGGATTGTTTACAATTCACGTTTACTCGCGTAGAAGAGGTCGTTTCGTGAACTCAGCGTTTCCTAACAAGAAAAATTTGGCCTTAAAATCGAAGTTCATTTATAACAAATTAAACAAATTGGAAAGCAAATGTTTGCAGAAATTAAAATATTAAAATTAACGTAAATTATGAAGATCTCCAAGTTGATGTTTTGCACCCTGATCTTCTTTTAGAAATTTCCACCACTCAGACTGAGGTTGTGAACATCTTAGTTAATCTAGACGCTAAGAAGGCAACTGGTGTCGATGGCATCCCTGCAAGAATTTTGAAATCATGTGCCCGGGAGTTATCGATGCCACTGACCAAGCTGTTCAACCTGTCGTTTAGTTTAGGTGAAGTGCCCTTGACTTGAAAAACAGCTAATGTTAAACCAGTTTATAAAGACAATGCCAAGGAGAATGTTGAAATCTATAGATCGAGTCCCTTTTATCGATCTTGGGTAAATGTCAGGAAAGAATTATGCATCGTGCCATCTACTCTCATGTTTCACCTTTTCTTACTGATTGGTAGCACAGCTGGTCCTTACTCACCATATGTGGAGCAAAGCGCTGGATACCGGTCTCCAGGTTGATGCCGTGTTTTAGGACTTTGCAAAGGCGTTCGATCGCGTGAACCATAAGATACTACTGCATAAACTTTGGAATATCAGGGTCGCTGCTAGCCTGGTGTGGTG